>SJYC01061301.1:0-20385 GCA_006408675.1 Madoqua kirkii
TCTATTATTTTTCAATTCAGCTATGCTATTGTGTAGATTATTTCTAATAGATTTTTTAGTTATTTCTTTTGTATTTCCCAAGTTGAAAATCATGTCATCAACAATTAATATATACTTTTTCTTTGTTGAGTATAAACATATACTTTTAAACTTTGTTTTCCTGAATGATAATTTTAGAACATCTAAGAAGATTGTTTAAAAAACAGATAAGGTTTATTTTTCCCAACTTTATTTTCTCTTGAGATTAAAGGAAAGGTCTCTTGTGCCCAGTCATTTGCTAGAAAGCTGACTTCTGTCTAAATTCAACATATTATGTTAAGGAACAGAGAAGGCAATGGCAAGCCAGTCCAGTATTCTTGCCTGGAAAATCCCATGGACGGAGGAAGCCTGATAGGCTGTAGTCCATGGGGTCGCTTAGAGTCAGACACGACAGAGCTTCTTCACTTTCACTTTTCATTTTCAGGCATTGGAGAAGGAAATGGCAACCCACTCCAGTGTTCTTGACTGGAGAATCCCAGGGACAGGAGAGCCTGGTCGCACAGAGTCAGACACAACTGAAGCGACTTAGCAGCAGTAACAGCATGTCAAGAATACACAGATATTTCATCATCCCACTGCTTTTTGTTAGGTCGCTTAGAGTCAGACACGACAGAGCTTCTTCACTTTCACTTTTCATTTTCAGGCATTGGAGAAGGAAATGGCAACCCACTCCAGTGTTCTTGACTGGAGAATCCCAGGGACAGGAGAGCCTGGTCGCACAGAGTCAGACACAACTGAAGCGACTTAGCAGCAGTAACAGCATGTCAAGAATACACAGATATTTCATCATCCCACTGCTTTTTGTTGTTTTCCTTGTATTATTTCATCCTTGTTTCTGACTTTATTTGCTTGGAGTGATTGATTTTTAAGTGTAACAGCGACTTTTACTTTATAATATTGACTTTTTTTTTTACCATTTGATTTCCAAATAAGATACTTTTTAAAATTAGGAATACATGCTGAATATTATTTTGTGGGCATTTACCATTTGGACCATAACAGTTTTTCTTCCTTGATTCACTGATATGGTTCATTATATTAATAGATTTTCTAATGTTAAACTATCTTTTAAATTGTAATGTATTGATAGATTTTTTTAACATAAAACAATTCATGTAAATGGTTACTATGGTGTCTGGCCAGGGTGGGCGGTTTCAAGCAGTGTGCTTCCCCTAACAATTCCCCCCTGTAAGATGGGGTATAGTGGCGCCGTTGGTTCCTGCTCCTTGGGATTCTTCGGGTTCTTTGCTACATGTGTCGCCAACACCTGAGCAGTATAAAATCCCTGTTGAGGCAAAAAAGGTTTTCCCCAAAGAGGGGGCTTGGTCAGGGTGTCCGATCTGCAGTCAGAAGATGATATCTCAGACTTGGTGTACAGTTCCCAAGTCAAAGGTGCCTTCTGAGGGCCAGCCTACATGGAAGGTCGGCCATTCTGTGCTGCAAAAAGTGATTAATTTATTCCTTTTAATTTCTACACTGAGGTCATGAGCGTGCATCTTGACCTCCTTAAAATTGTCAGTAACCAAGGATAAAGGTGTGGGGCTAGAATGGCGTTGCCCCATCTCCTGGGACCAGTCAGATGTTTGTAAATTAACACAGATGGTACGAACAGCCACACAGACAGAGAGACAGGAGAAATACACCTCCGGAGGTAAAACCGAATGACGACAGCTTCCAGCCGTTCAGTAGGAGCGACCCACTGTCGTCTACAGAGAACAGGGGCACTCCGTCCCCCCTCACCGGGGTCGGGGACGTCTCCCAACGACCCCCCACCGGTGACTCTTTGGCACGTCCACCTGAGTCATATACCAGTCTCAGTAACCAGGCCCTGCCAGAAATGAAAGACACAAAAATGCTTACCAGTTACAGATGACTCTCCGGATCAGTCTTCCCATGGAGCCAGTGGGAGATCCCGGATGAGCCCCCAAATGTTATGCCCAAGTTGCGAAATCTCCCAATGAGCACCAGGGAGCCAATATCCGATGCAAAAGCAAGAGAGTTTTATTACCAAGCTCAAGCTAGGGCTCCCACCGATACCGGCGCGGCGGCTATAGGGAGGAGCCCTGAGCTCTGGGTTACATTGCTTATATAGGGTATTCTCGCACCAGAAATTTGAAAAACGGGAGTTTCTGGGTTGGGAGATGTCTAATTGGTTACCTTCTGTCGGATTTCCAAAGGCCCTTTTCTTGGAACCTTACAAAATGGAGTAGCTTAGATTCTTCAAGGTCATCCCAGAGACTGTGACTGTATGACCCCAGGTACAAGGTCTGGGAAGTATCACCCTAGAGACTGTGGAATGTGACCCCAGGTGCAGGATTGGGTGGGAGTCACCCTAGAGATAGTTGTCTGGTGATCCTGGATGCATGGTCTAGGAGGGAGTTACCATGGAGACTATGGATGTGTGACTACAGGTTTAGGCTTTGGGGTTACCCTAGACTGTGGATATGTACTCCTAGTTGTTCAGTCTGGGGGGTGGAGTCACCCTGGAGACTCTGGACGTGTGACCCCAGGTACAGCGTCTGTGGTGGGGTGTCACCCTAGACACTGGAAATGTGACGCCAAGTCCAGGGTTGAGAGGGTTCACCCTGGATATTGAGGATATGTGACCCTAGGTGCAGGGTCTAGGAGGCAGAGTCACACTGGAGACTTGACATGTGACCCCAGATGCAGGATCTCTGAGGTGGGATCTCCCTGGAGACTGTGTACACATGTCCCCCAGTACAGGTTCTGGGAGGTGGGTTCATTAGGAGGCTGTGGATATGTAGCCCAAAGTGCAGTGTCTGGGGACTATGATGACCCTGGAGACTGTGAACTCATGACAACATATATATAGTCTGGGAAGGGGTAACCCTGAACATTATGTACTTGTGACCACAAGTGTAGGTTTGGGAGAAGTGTCATCTTGAGACTGTGGACTTGAGAACCCAGGTGCAGAGTCTGAGAGCTGGGATCACTCTGGAAACTACAGACATTTGACTCCAGGTACAGGGTCAAGAAGGTGGGGTCATCCTGGTGACTGTGGACATGTGATCCCAGGTCCAAGGTCTGGGAGGGGGACATGTTGGAGCTGCAGATGTGCCACCCCAGGTGCAGGGTCTGGGAGACTGGAGACTGTGGACGTGTGACCCTAGATGTGACCCTAGATGGAGAGGATCTCACCCAGGAGATTGTGGACATGTGACCTCAGATACATGGTCAGTGAGGTGGGGTCACCCAGGAAACTGAATATGTTACCTCAGGTTCAGGTTCTGGGAGGGGTTTACCCTGGAGACCATGGCCAGGAGGAACCAGGGGGAGGGTCTGTAAGGTTAGGTCACCTCAAGACTGTGGTCCTGATACCCCAGACCAGGGTCAGTGAGGCTGGGTTACCCTGGAGAATAGAGATGTGTGTCCAAGTATACAATCTTGGGAAGACTGTCACACTGGGGACTATGGACATGTGACACCAGGTTCAGGGTCTGGCGAGGGGATATCACAATGGAGACCATGGACATATGACCCCAAGTGCAAGGTCTGGGAGTGGTGTCACCCTGGATACTGTAGACCTGTGATCCGAGATGCAAAGTCTAGATAGGGTCATACAGAAGACTGGATATGTGACCCTAGGTACAGGGTCTGGGAAGGGTGTCACCCTGGAGACTATTCATGTGTGATTCCAGGTGCAGGGTGTGTGAGAGAGGTCACCTTGGAGACTAGATATGTGACCCCAGGTGCAGGGTATGGGCATGGTGTCACCCTGCAGACTGTGGACATGTAACACCAGGTGCAAAATCTGGGAAGTAGCTCATCCTAGACATTCTAGAAGAGTGACCCCAGGTACATGGTCTGGGAGGGAAATTACACTGCTGAGTGTGGACATGTGACACCAGGGACAGAGTCTTGGAGGAGGGGTCACCCTGGGACCTCTGGACCTGTGACCCCAGGAGCTGGGTAATTGAAGGGGCTCACCTTGGGAGACGTGAGTGTGTGCTCCTGGGTACAGAGTCAGGGAGAGTGTCAGCCTGGAAGCTTCAGATATTTGACCACAGGTACTGAGCTACTTCAAATCCTGAAAGATGATGTTGTAAAAGTGCTGCACTCAATATGCCAGCAAATTTGGAAAACTCAGCAGTGGCCACAGGACTGGAAAATGTCAGTTTTCATTCCAATCCCAAAGAAAGGCAACTTTCATTCCAATCCCAAAGAATACTCAAACAACCACACAATTGCACTCATCTCACACTCGTAATGCTCAAAATTCTCCAAGCCAGGCTTCAGCAATACATAAACCATGAACTTCGAGATATTCAAGCTGGTTTTAGAAAAGGCAGAGGAACCAGAGATTGAATTGCCAACATCTGCTGGATCATCGAAAAAGCAAGAGAGTTCCAGAAAAACATCTATTTCTGCTTTATTGACTATGCCAAAGCCTTTGACTGTGTGGATCACAATAAACTGTGGAAAATTCTGAAAGAGAATGGAATACTAGACCACCTAACTTGCCTCTTGAGAAACCTATATGCAAGTCAGGAAGCAACAGTTAGAACTGGACATGGAACAACAGACTGGTTCCAAATAGGAAAAGGAGTACGTCAAGGCTGTATATTATCATCCTGCTTATTTAAATTATATGCAGAGTACATCATGAGAAATGCTGGACTGGAAGAAGCACAAGCTGGAATCAAGCTTGCCGGGAGAAATATCAATAACCTCAGATATGCAGATGACATCACCCTTATGGAAGAAAGTGAAGAGGAACTAAAAGCCTCTTGATGAAAGTGAAAATGGAGAGTGAAAAAGTTGGCTTAAAGCTTAACATCAGAAAACTAAGACCATGGCATCCAACCCTATCATTTCATGAGAAATAGATGGGGAAACAGTGGAAAGTGTCAGACTTTATTTTTGGGAGCTCCAAAATCACTGCAGATGGTAACTGCAGCCATGAAATTAAAAGATGCTTACTCCTTGGAAGAAAAATTATGACCAAACCTAGGTAGCATGTTGAAAAGCAGAGACATTACTTTGCCGACTAAGATCTGTCTAGTCAAGGCTATGGTTTTTCCTGTGGTCATGTATGGATGTGAGAGTTGGACTGTGAAGAAGGCTGAGAGCCAAAGAATTGATGCTTTTGAACTGTGGTGTTGGAGAAGACTCTTGAGAGTTCCTTGGACTGCAAGGAGATCCAACCAGTCCATTCTGAAGATCAGCCCTGGGATTTCTAGGAATGATGCTAAAGCTGAAACTCCAGTACTTTGGCCACCTCATGCAAAGAGTTGACTCATTGGAAAAGACTCTGATGCTGGAAAGGATTGGGGGCAGGAGGAGAAGGGGACGACTGAGGATGAGATGGCTGGATGGCATCACTGACCCAATGGATGTGAGTTTGAATGGACTCTAGGAGTTGGTAATGGACAGGGAGGCCTGGCATGCTGCAATTCATGGAGTCACAAAGAGTCGGACATGACTGAGCGACTGAACTGAACTTAACAGGGTCTGGGAGGGTGGTCACACTGGAGACTGTGCACAGGTGACACCAGGTGCAGGATCTGGGCGGGGATGTCATCCTGGATATTTTGTAAGTGTGACCTCAGGTACAGAGTTTGGAGGGTGTCCTCTGAAGATGCCAGATATTTGACCCCAGGTACAGGGTCTGGGAGGGGGTTCATACTTGCCACTGTAGACATATGACCCAGATACAAGGTCTGGGAAATGACATCACCTCGGAGACTATGGACATGTGTCATCAGATACTGAGTCTGGGAGAATGCACATGTTAAAGACTGGATATGTGACCCCAAATACAGTGCCTGGGAGAGGTCACCTTGGGGACTGAAGACATGTGATCTCAGATACAGTATCTGGGAGGGTGTCATCCTGGAAACTGGACATGTAACACCAGAGTATGATCTGGGAGGGAAGCTCACAGTGGAAACTGGCCATGTCATCCCAGGTGCTCGGACTGATGTGGTGGTGTCACCCTGAAGTCTGTGGACTGTGTCCACAGGTACAGGGTCTGGGGGTTGTCACCGTGGAGACTGGAAATGTGACCAGAGGTTCAAAGTCTAGGAGTGATGGTCACCCTGGAGACTGTGTACATGTGACCAGAGGCAAAAGTTCTGGTGAGGTGGGGTCACCATGGAGAATGTGGGCATGTGACCCTAGGTGTGGTGTCTGGGAGAGGCAGTTACCCTGGAAACTGGAAATATGACCCCAGGTACAGGGTCTGGGTGAGGTGTTACCAAGGAGACTAGACATTTGACCCCAGGTGCTTGTATTTCAAAGGGGTTACCCTTTAGCCTGTGGATGTGTGACCCCAGGTGAAAGGTCTGGGAGTAGGGATCACCCTGAACTGTGGTCGTCTAACACCAGGTGCAGGGTCTGGGAACAGGGCTCTCTGTGTAGACTGTGGACATATGACCCCAGGTGCAGGTTCTATGAGGTGTTTTCCCCTGGAGAAAGTGGACATGTGACCCAAAATGCAGTGTCTGGGGTAGAGGCTGGTGTGGATGTGTGAAGCTGTGTGAAGTGTCTGGGAGGTGGAGTCACTGTGTAGACTGTGAACATGTGAACCCAGGTGCAGGGTCTGAGAGAGTGTTCACCCTGCAGACTATGGGCATATGATCCTATGAATAGGGTCTATAAAGGGGTTCACCAGGGAAACTGTGCTGTGTGACACCAGGTAAAGGACCTGATGTGGGGTGTGAAAGTGGAGACTGTGGTCATATAACCCCCAGTGCAGGGGGGAAGGGGGTCACCCTGGAAACGGTGTGTAATCCCAGGTGCATAGTCTGGGAGGGGTTCATCATGGAAAGTGTAGACATGAAATTTCAGGTGTAGGGTCTGAGGGGTGGGGTTACCATGCAGATTGTGTGCAGGTGTTTCTGGTTGCTGGTTCTTGGAGATGAGGTCACCTTGAGGACTATGGACATGTGACCCAAAGTGCAGGGTCTGGGGAGGGGGCTCTCCCTGCATACTGTGGACATGTGATCCCAGATGCAGCATCTGGGATACGGGGTCACTCTGGGGATTGTGGACATGTTAAATCAGGTGAATGGTCTGGGAGGGGGTTACACTGGAGATGCTGAACTTGTTATCCTAAGTGCAGGGACTGGGAGATGGTATCACCCAGGACACTGTGGTCATGAGATCTCAGGTACAGAGTCTGGATGTGGGCTTACACTAGAGACTTGACATGTGACCCCATGTATATGGTCTGGGAGGGAGTCACCCTGGATACTACAGAAATTTGACCCCAGGTACAGGCTCAAGAGTGGGTTACCCTGGAGAGTGACCCAGAGAGACTGTGAACATGTTATCCCAGGTACAGCATCTGGGAGGTGGAGTCAGCATGGGCAATGTGGATGTTTGACCCAAAGTGTAGGGTCTGCGGAGAGGGCTAACTATGAAGACTGGATGTGTGATTCCAGGTGCATGGTCTGAGAGAGTGTCACCTTGGAGATTGTAGATGTTATTGTATATACTTCACATATACGGTATAGGAGGTGGGGTCACACTTTAGACTGTAGACATGTGACCCCAGTCCAGAGTCACTCTGGGGAGTGTAGACATAGAATCCCAGGTGCAGGATCTTGGAGGTGGCTCACCCTGGAGACTATGACATCAGACCCCAGGTACATTGTTTGGGAGCTGGATCACCCTGGAGACTGTGGACATGTGACCCCTTGTACAGTTCCTGGGAGGGTATCACCCTAGACTGTGGACATGTGACCCCAAGTGCAAGATTTTGGAGAGGGGTCACCCTGGTGACTGGACATATGTCATCAAGTGCAGGTTATGGGTAGGAGGGATACTCTGGATATTGTCAAATTGTGACCCCTGGCACAGGGTTTGAGCGTTCCCTCATAGCTCAAAAGCTTCTTCCTTAACTCAGTTAGTAAAGAATCTACATGCAATGCAGGAGACCCAGGTTGGATTCCTGGGTTGAAAAGATTTCCTGGAGAAGGAAATAGCAACCCACTTCAGTATTCTTGCCTGGAGAATCCCATGGATAGAGGAACTTCACCAGCTACAGTCCATGGGGTCATAAGAGTCAGACACGACTTAGTGACTAAACCACCACCACTAAGGACTTTTAAGGAGTGAGAGGTTAGTAAATAGAAAATAAATAGGGTCTGGGAGAGAAGGTCACCATGGAGACTGTACACGTGACCTCAGGTACAATGTCTGGAAAGGGGGTCACCCTGGTGACTGTGGACATGTGACCCCAAGTACAGGGTCAGGAAGGAGGGTCACCATGACCCCAGGTACAGGGTAAGTGGCATGAAGTTACTATGAAGACTGTGGACATGTGACACCAGGTGTAGGGTCTGGCAGGGGTTCACCTTGGAGTCTGTGGACAAGTGACAAGATGTTTAGGGTCTAGGTGTGGAGATTACCCTGGAAACTGGAAATGTGACTCCAGGTACAAGGTCTGGTAGGTAGGGTAACCATGGAGACTGTGAACTTGTGACAACATGAATATGGTCTGAGATGGTTAACCCTGAGACTATGTACACGTGACCACAGGTGTAGGTTTGTGAGGGAGTATAAGAGGGTGTGAGAGGGAATGTAAGAGTGTGAAAGGGTGTGCAAGGGAGTACAAAAGTATGCGAGGGTGTGAGGGAGAGTAAGAGTGCGTGAGGGCATGTGAGGGAATGTTAGAGTGTGCAAGAGTGTGTGAGAGAGCATAAGAGTGTGCAAGGGTGTGTGAGAGAGCATAAGAGTGTGCAAGGATATGCAAGGGAGTGTACGAGTGTACAAGGGAGTGTAAGAGTGTGTGAGGTGTATAATGGAATGAAAGAATGTGTGAGGGTGTATGATGGAATGTGAGTGTGCAAAGGTGTGCAGGAGAGTGTAAGAGCATGCAAGAGAGTGTAAGAATGTGCAAGAGTGTTCGAGGGAGTGTATGTTTGTCAGGTTGTGCCATGGAGTGTAAGATCATGCAAGGGAGTGTAAAAGTGTCCACTGGAGTGTAAGGGTGTGCAAGGGAGTGTAAGGGCCTGCAAGGAAGTGTAAGAGAATTTAAAGTTGTTTGAGGGAGTATAAGAGCATGATAGGGAGTGTAAGAGTGTGCAATGGTGTGGAAAAGTGTGTAGGAACCTGTGAGAACTGTGAGGGTGAGGGTGTGCAAGGGAATGCAAAAGTGTATGATGATGTGTGAGGGAATGCAAGAGTGTGCAACAGAGTGTAAGAGAGTGCAGGGAGTATAAGAGTGTACTAGGGTGTAAGATTGAGTGTAAGTGTAAGAGGGCATGTCTGGAAGTGTAAAAGTGTGTGAGGGTGTGCAAGGGAGTATAGGAATGTGTGAGGGTGTTGTGAGGGAGTGTAAGAGTGTGTGAAGGCACACAATGGAGTTAAAAGTATGCAAGTGTGTGTGAGAGAGTGTAAGAGTGTGCAAAGATGTGCAAGAGAATGTGAGTCTGTGAGGTTTATGATGGAATGAAAAAGTGTGTGAGGGTGTGTGATGGAATGTAAGAGCGTGTAAATGTGTGCAGGAGAGTGTAAGAGAATGTGGGGAGTTTAAGAGTGTGCAAAGGTGTGTGAAGGAGTGTATGTTTGTCAGGTTGCACCATGGAGTGTAAGAGCATGCAAGGGAGTGTAAGAGTGTCTGATGGAGTGTAAGGGTGAGCGAGGGTGTGCAAGGGAGTGTAAGAGCCAACAAGGAAGTGTAAGCGCATTTAAGGTTGTTTGAGGGAGTATAAGAGCATGATAGGGAGTGTAAGAGTGCGCAAGGGTGTGGGAAAGTGTGTAAGAGCATCTGAGGGACTGTAAGAGTCTGTGAAGGTGTGCAAGGAAGTGTAATAGCATGCAAAGGAGTGTAAAGTGTGTGATGATGTGTGAGGGAATGTAAGAGTGTGAAACAGAGTGTAAGAGTGTGTGAGAAAGTGTAAGAGTGTACTAGGGTATGAGATTGAATGTTAGAGTGTGTGAGGGTGTGCAAGAGAGTATAACAGTGTGTGAGGAGTATAAGAGTGTGCTAAGGTGTGAGGCGGAGTGAAGGAGTATGATAGGGTGTGCCAGGAAGGGCAAGAGTGTGCAAGGATGTGAAAGGGATTATACGTGTGTGAGGGTGTTGTGAGGGAGTGTAAGAGTGTGCTAGGGTGTGAGATGAAATATAAGAGTGTAAGAGGGTGTTCCAGGGAGTTTAAGAGGGATCTCAGGTTCAGGGTAGGTTGGGAGTCACCCTGGAACTAGTGGTCATTTCAGGGATTGTAAAAACATGGGAGAGAGTATAAGAATGCACAAAGTGTGCAAGAAGTGTAAGAATGGGCAAGGGAGTGTAGTGTGTAAGGGTGTGCAATGGAGTATGAGTGTGTGAGGGCATGCAAGGTAGTGTAACAGTGTGCAAGGGTGTGAAAAGGAGTGTAAGAGTGTGCATGGGTGTGTAAGAGTGTGTGACAGAGTTTGAGGGAGTGTAAGGGTAAATGAGAAAGTGTAAAAGTACAAAGATGTGCAAGACGTGTAACAGTGTGCAAGGTAGTGGAAGGGAGTGTAATAGTGTGCGAGGGTGTGTAAGGGACTGTAAGAGTGTACAAGGTGTGTGAGATCATGCAAAGATGTGTGAGAGTGTGTGATGGTGTGCAAGGGCAGGCAAGGTCATTCAAGGATGTGTGAGGACATGCGAGAGCATACGAGGATGTGCAAGTGTGTGCAAGGTTGAGTGAGAGCATGTGAGGGCTGCAAGAGCATAGAAGGACATGGAAGGGTATGTGTAGCCATACTAGTGCATGCAAGGGCATCTGAAGGCATGCAACAGCATGGGAGAGCATGCACAGACGTGTGGGAGTATGCGAGAATGTATGAGGGCATGCAAGGGCATGCAATAGCATAAGAGGGCGTGCAAGGGCATGAGAGAGTATGTGGGGGCATACGAGGCTATGCAATAGTGTGTGAAAGTAGGCAAGGGCATGAGAAAATGTGTGAGGACATGAGAGAATGTGCAAAGATGTGCAAGGGGATGTGAGGATGTGCAAGGACATAGTGAAGTGTGAGAGCATATGAGGCCCTGTGAGACCCTGCAGGGCATGTGAAGGCATGCAAGGGTTTGTGAGGGCATGTGAGAGCATGTGAGTGAGTACATGTGAGGTCAAGCAAGAATGTGCAAATGTGTGCGAGATAGTGCAATGGTGTGCAAAATCAGGTGATGGCATGCAAAGGCATGTTAGGGAGTGCAAGTAAGTGCAAGGTCATGTGGGAGTGTGTGAGGATGTGCAAGTGCATGTAAGGATATGCAAATGTGTGTGAGGGCCTACGAGAGTGTGAGAGAGCATGTGAGAGCATGTGAGACAGTGCAAGCAGGTGTGAGAGTATGTGATTTTGTACAAGGGGATGCTAGGGCATCCAGGAGTGTGTGAGGGCATGTAAGGAATTGCAAGAGTATGTGAGGATATTCGAGGTAGTGTGAGGCCATGTGAGAATGCATAAGGGCATGTGAGTGCGTGTGAGAGGGTACAAGGACATGCAAAGGGAGGCGAGGTGTGCAAGGGTATGCAAGGACATATGAGGATGTGTGCAGGTGTGCAAGGCTGTGTGAAGGCATGCAAGGGCATGCTAAGGCTGCAAGTGCATGTGAGGGCATGGCAAGGTGTGCAAGTGTGTGTGAGGGACTATCAGAGCACTCAAGGGTATGTGAGTGCATGCAAGAGGGTGAGAGGACATGCAAATGGATGCAAGGGCATGCCAGGGCATTCAAGTGCATGTGAGGGTGTGTCAGGGAGTACGATGATACATGAGAGCATGTGAGGTCATGGAGGGTATGCAAGGATGTGTGAGGTCACGTGAGGACATGTGAGTGTTTGAGGATGTTCAAGAGTGTGTGAGGGCATGTGAGGGCTTGAGATGGAGGGTGAGGATGTGCAAGGGTATGCTGGAGTGTGCAAGGGCATGTGAGGCCATTTGAGATCATACAAGTTCATGTCAAGATATGCGAGAACATGTAAGCATGGGCAAGAGTGTGGTAGGGCCTGAAAGGGTGTGTGGGGGCCTGCAGGGTTGTGTGAAGGGTTGGGAGTACATTTGTGGCTGTGGAAGAGTGTGAGTGTATGCAAGATCATTCAAGGGCGAACAAGGGTGTGCAAGGACATGCAAGCCTGTGCAAGGGCATGCAAAAGTGTGCAAGGATGTTGGAAGGTGTGCAAGGGTTTGTGAGAGCATGGGAGGATGTGTGAGTATTTGTGATGCCATTTGAGGGCATGAGAGGGCATGTGAGTATGTGCAAGGATGTGCAAGACCATACAAGAGTGGGCAAGCATGTGCAAGGGTGTGCAAGAACGTGCAAGAGTGTGTGATAGCTTGCAGTAGTGTGTGAGGGTGTGCAAGGATGTTCGAGTGTGTGCAAGGCCATGGGAAAGTGTGCAAGTGCATGGGAGGACTTGCGAGAATCCGCGAGGGCATGCGAGGATGTGCAAAAGTGTGCCATGATGTATGAGAGTGTATGAGGATGTGCAAGGGTGTGCGAGGCCATGCGAGGATATGAGGTAGCATGCCAGACTTGTGAGAGTGTGCAAAGATGTTCAAGTGCATGTGAGGCCATGTGAGAGTATGTGAAGATACCAGGAGGCAGAGTGAGGAACTCCGCCCTGGCAAAAGTCATGAGGATGGAGGCTTTGGCATACGCAAAGGTGGGATCGAGCCTCAGGAAACCCCCTGTTCCCAAGCATCTATCCTCAAAACTAGAGTCTGCCTACTGTACTGTTTTACACTCTCACCTACACTTCTGACTTTATGGGGGCTCTCCCCCATCACCATTTCTCTCAGAGAAGGAGTTAACTTGCAGCTCCAGTTAATAAAAATTCCTGGGCATGACAAGAGTGTTTCAACTTACAAACTCCTCTGAAGTTTTTCTAGTCTGCCTGAACAGGTTCATCCAGCCACATGTGATTGTTTACAGCCTCCCAACAGTAAGCAGCACGAGATGCTTTAAAACTTTCTAAATAGCAAGTTTTGAGAAGTTAGAAAATTATTACTATAGTATAGTGGGTTGATTAGGAATTATACTGGTGAAGGGTTTTTCATTTGCTGAGCCAATATTTGCTACTAAATCTCCATATTCCCTTCCCTTATAAAGAATATAACTAGCATATAGGAAAAATAAGTATTAACCTTTAAGATTAATCATGTTAAACCTTAAGCTAAGTAAATTCCTTTTCTTGATTGTAACCCTCTACACCCTCACCCTATAGGAATGCAACTTTATTTGGAGGGTGGTGCTGGGTTAAAGAAAAAATCACCCCTGGAAAAAATAAGTTTTCTAGTTGACTGACCGTTATCAGAAAGGGCTATAAAATGTCAGCAGGCCTCATGGCCAGAAGATGACGTAAAACCCATAAGACTTTTGTATACATTTATATGAAGCACCTGATTTTGACAAGAGTTAGGTCTGTTGACCCCTTCATGACTCTGTATTCATCCCTATGTATAACAAAATGTATATAAGCAAACCTGAAAAATAAAGAAATCAGATCAGTTTCTGGAGACTGATTCCCCCGTGTCATTCTTTCTTTGCCCTTCTGGCTGAATTCCCATCTGGAATATGGGTAATTCACCAAGCCTGCTAATTTTGCCTGGCTTCCAAGATCGGACCGAGGAGGCCTCAGTGCCTCCTCTCCTTCGGGAGAATGCAAAGATGCCTGTGGCCTATGTAGGTAGTGATTGATATTCCACAAAACCAAGTTATTCAGCCTCTTTTTCTCCACTAAACCTACTCACTATTCCTTTCTAATCTCTCTTTACATCTGAAATTAAATAAGTTTTTTCCTAGGATGCTGATTCTGTCTCCCCTTCAAATTACTCTGGATCCACTGGGGCTGCACCCCGGCATGAGGACATGCTAGGGCATGCACAGGCATGTGAGGGCATGCAAAGACATGCAAGAGCATGTGAGGATGTGCAAGAATATGAGAGCATGGGCAAGAGCATTCTAGGGTGTGCATGGGCATGTGAGGGTGTATGAGGACATGTGAGAGTATATGAGGATCTGTGAGTGCAGGCGAGGGCATGCTAGGGCATACACAGGCATATGAGGGCGTGTGCAGTCATCCAAGGCTGTGCAAGGGCATGCAAATGTGTGTGAGTACATGCAAGAGCATGTGAGGGCGTGTGAGGATGTATGAGAGTGGACGAGGGTGTGGGAGAGCTTGCGAGAGTGTGTGAGAACATGTGAGAACCTGCAAGAGGGTGCAAGGATGTGCGAGGGAGCACAAGGCCATATGACAGCATGCAAGGGTGTGTGAGTTCATGGGAGAATGTAAAAGAGTGAATGAGGACATGCAAGGGTATGCAAAGCCATGCAATAGCATGTGGGTCATACGAGGGTGTGTGAGGATGTGTGAGAGTGTTCAACAATGTTCAAGAGAGTTCAAGGGCATGCAAGGCTGTGTGGGGGCATTTGAGGATGTGCTAGGGCATGAGGAAAGGTGCTAAGGCATGCAAGTGTGGGCAAGGGTATGAAAGGAGGTGTGTGGCTGTGCGAGAGTGTGCATGTGCATGTGAAAGCATTCAAGGGTGTATGAGGACATGCAAGGGAATAGGAGTAGTGCAAGGGTATGCAAGGACATGCGAGAGCATTTGACAATGTGTGAGAGAGCACAAGGGCATGAAGGGGTGTGTGAGGACATTTGAGGACATGTTAGGTTGTGGGAGGATGTGCTAAGGTATGCAAGTGCATAAAAGGAGGTGTGTAGCTGTGCAAGATATGTGTGTGAGTGTGAGATATGTGTGTGAGTACAAGAGCAGTTGAGGGCATCCAAGGGCATGAGAGGATGTGCAAGGCTGTGCAAGCGTTGCAAGAGTGTGCAAGGGCATGTGAGGGTTTATGAGAGTGTGCAAGGGAGTGTGAGGATGTGCAGCCCCATGCAAGGGTGTGTGGCTGTTTGTGAGAATATGCGAGAGCAGGTGAGCATGTGTGAGGGCATAAAGAGCATGCAAGTCCATGCAAGAGTGTTCCAGGGCAAGGGAGGACATTCAAGAGTGTGCAATGGTGTGTGATGGCGTGCCAGGGTGTGCAAGGATGTGCAAGTGCATGCGAGGCTGTGCAAGAGTATGCAAGGGTATGAGAGCATGTGCAAGGGCATGCAGGATCATGCAAAAGCAGGTGAGGGTGTGCAAGAGTATGGGAGGAAAAGAGAGAGCATGCAAGGACCTGCAAGGGCATGTGAGAACGTGTGAGGCTATACAAGGGAGTGTGAGAGTGTGTGAGGCCCTGTGAGGGCATGCAAAGGCATGTGAGGATTTGCTAGGGTGTGTGAGGGCATGCAAGCCTGTGCAAGGCCATGCAAGGCTGTGCAAGGCCATGCAATGGCATGCAAGAGCAGACGAGTGCATGTGAGGGACTTTGAGAGTGTTCTAGGATGTGCAAGAGTGTGAGAGGGCATGTGAGTGTATTCAAGGATGTGCGATAGCATGTGAGGGCATGTGAGGGTGTGCAAGGGCATGCTAGTCCATATGAGGCATGTAAGGATGTATGAGAGTCTGTGAGAGCATGTGAGGACATGCAAGGGTGTGTGAGAACATGGGAGTCCATACAAGGGAGTATGAGAATGTGCAAGGACATGTGAGAGCAGGCAAAGGTGGGTAAGGGTGTGCGAGGACATGGAAGAACATGCAAGAGTGTGCGAGGATATGTGAGGATGTGCAAAAATGTGCAAGAGTGAGCGAGGGCATGAGGGAGCAGGCAATAGTGTATGAAAGCATGCGAAGATATACGAGGACATGTGAGGGTGTGCAAGGGCAACCAAGAGCGTGCAAACGTGTGTAAGGGCGTATGAGGACATGGGAGGGCAATCAAGGGTGTACATGACTGTGTGAGGGCTTGTGAGGATGTGCTAGGGTGTGCAATTGCATGCAAGGATATGCAAGAACATGAGAGAATATGTCAGGTCATGCGAGGGTGTGCAATACCATGTCAGGGCATGCAAGGAGGTGGGAAGGTCTGTAAGGGTATGAAATGAGGGACTTTGAGAGTGTTCTAGGATGTGCAAGAGTGTGAGAGGGCATGTGAGTGTATTCAAGGATGTGCGATAGCATGTGAGGGCATGTGAGGGTGTGCAAGGGCATGCTAGTCCATATGAGGCATGTAAGGATGTATGAGAGTCTGTGAGAGCATGTGAGGACATGCAAGGGTGTGTGAGAACATGGGAGTCCATACAAGGGAGTATGAGAATGTGCAAGGACATGTGAGAGCAGGCAAAGGTGGGTAAGGGTGTGCGAGGACATGGAAGAACATGCAAGAGTGTGCGAGGATATGTGAGGATGTGCAAAAATGTGCAAGAGTGAGCGAGGGCATGAGGGAGCAGGCAATAGTGTATGAAAGCATGCGAAGATATACGAGGACATGTGAGGGTGTGCAAGGGCAACCAAGAGCGTGCAAACGTGTGTAAGGGCGTATGAGGACATGGGAGGGCAATCAAGGGTGTACATGACTGTGTGAGGGCTTGTGAGGATGTGCTA
Source organism: Madoqua kirkii (assembly GCA_006408675.1). NCBI lineage: Eukaryota > Metazoa > Chordata > Mammalia > Artiodactyla > Bovidae > Madoqua > Madoqua kirkii. The sequence goes on from SJYC01061301.1 coordinate 16,465, forward strand.
GGGTGTGCAATTGCATGCAAGGATATGCAAGAACATGAGAGAATATGTCAGGTCATGCGAGGGTGTGCAATACCATGTCAGGGCATGCAAGGAGGTGGGAAGGTCTGTAAGGGTATGAAAGCCTGGAAGGACATTGACAGCATGCAAGGATGTGCAAGTTTGTGCAAAGGCAAGAGAGGCCATGTGATGGTATGCGAGAATGGGCAAGGGTACGTGAGGGTGTGTGAGATCATGTGAGGATGTATAAGAGCATGTAAGGACGTGTGAGGGCATTTGAGGACATGGAAGAGCATGCATGGGTGTTTGAGGGTGTGCAATTGCATGCGAGGATGTACCAGACCATGTGAGAGCATGCAAGGACATGTGAGATCATGCGAGGACATGTAAGGATGTCCAAGAACATGCAACCATGTGAGAGGGCATGCTAGTGCATGTAAGAGCATGTGAGGGAATGTGAGGGCTTCGAGGGCATGCAAGAAAATGTGAGGACATGAGAGAGTGTGCAAGAGCATGTGAGATTGTGCGAGGGCATGTGAAGAAGTTCACGAGCATGTGAAGGCATGCAATGGTGTGCAAGGACATGTGAGAGAATGTGTGGACATGCGAGGGTGTGTAAGAATGTGCCAGTATGAACGAGTTCATGCTAGGGTGTATGAGGGCGAGTGAGGGCATGCAATGGCATGAGAAGTCTTGCAAGTGTGTGCAAGTGCATGTGAGAAATGTGAGGATGTACAAGAGCATGCAAGAGCATGCCAGGTCGTGTGATGTTGTACAATACCTTGTCAGGGCGTGCAAGGAGGTGTGAAGGTGAGTGAGGGCATGAGAGCATGCAATGATGGGCAAGCACATGTGAGGGCATGTGAGAGTATGTGAGAGCATGCAAGGGAGTACAAAGACTTGCAAGAGCATACGAGGGTGTATGAGACTGTGTGAGGGTGTGCTTGGGTGGGAGAAGACGTGCAAGAGGGTGGAAGGACATGTGAGGGCATGTGAGGACCTGTGAGACTGAACGAGGAAATGTAACAGTGTGGGAGGACATGTGAGGGCATGCAGGGGTGTGTGAAGGTGTGAGAGAACATGCAAGGGCCTGCGAAGACGTGCAAGGGCATGCAAGGACTTGTGAAGATGTGCAATGATGTGAGGCCATGTGAGAGCACTGAAGGGCATGTGAGGGCATTTGAGGGCATGCAAGGATATGCAAGGACGTGCAAGGCTGTACGAGAGCACGCAAGAGCATTCAAGGACATGCAAGGGCAAATTAGTTCATGTGAAGATGCGCAAGGTCATGTGAGGTTGTACAAGGACGTGCAATGGTGTGCCAGTTCATCTGAGAACATGCAAGAGTGTGTGAAGGCATGTGAATTTGTCTGAGGATGTCTGAGGGTGTGTGAAGGCATGCTAGAGTTTGTGAGGGCATGCAAAGACTTGCAAGAATGTGTGGGAGTGTGCCAGGATGTGCAAAGGCATTTGAGTTCATGTGAGGTTTACGATGGGGTACTATGCCATGCAAGGACATACTAGTGTGTGCAGGGTAGTGCAAGAACATGAAGGAGTTTGCAAGGGCATGTGAGGGCATGTGAAGATGTGCAAGGGTGTGGGAGGGTGTGAGAGGGTGTGGGAGAACATGCAAGGACTTGCAAAGGCGTGCAAAGGTCTGTGATGGTGTGCAAGGTTGTGTGAAGACATGTGAGGCCATATGAGACCATTTGAAGGCATGCGAGTGTGTGCAAGGATATCTGAGGCTATTCTAGAGGATGTGAGGGCATGCCAGGACCTGCAAAGGCATGCAACTTTGTGTGGGAGCATGCAAGGGTGTGCGATGATGTGTGACAGTGTGCAAGGATGTGCAATGATATGTGACAGTGTGCAAGAGCATGCGAGATCATATGATTCTGAGCGATGGTGATTGAAGCCATGCGAGGGTGTGGGTGGCCATGCCAGGATGTGCGAAGGCATATGAGGACGTGTGAGAGCATGGCAGGGCATGGGAGAACATGCAAAAGTGTGCAAGGGCATGCAAGGCCAAGTGAGGCCATGTGATTGTGTTTGAGGACATGCGAAGTTGTACAAGGACGTATGAGAGCATCAAGGCCGTGCAAGGGCATGCAAGGAGGTGCAAACGCATGTGAGGATGTCTGATGGTATGAGAGAGTGTGCAAAGGTGTATGAGTTTTTGCAAAGATGCGCTGGGGGTGCAAGGGCATGTGAGAGCATCATGGTCGTGTGAGGCCTTGTGATGATGTGCAAGGACATGCAACATCACGCAAGGACATGCACGAGTGTGTGAGGCTGTGGAAGGGACAGCGAGAGCATGCATGGGGGGCCAAGAGCAGGAGAGTCCATGCAAGAATGTGCGGGGGCATGCAAGGGTGTGTGAGAGCGTGTGGAAGCATGTGAGGTCTTAAGAGAGGTCATGTAAGCTTATTTAACTTATATGCAGAGTACATCATGAGAAATGCTGGACTGGAAGAAACACAAGCTAGAATCAAGATTGCTGGGAGAAATATCAATCACCCACATGCAGATGACACCACTCTTATGGAAGAAAGTGAAGAGGAGCTAAAAAGTCTCTTGATCAAAGTGAAAGTGAAAAGTGGAAAAGTTGGCCTAAAGCTCAACATTCAGAAAACGAAGATCATGGCATCTGGTCCCATCACTTCATGGAAAATAGATGGGGAAACTGGAAACAGTGTCAGACTTTATTTTGGGAGGCTCCAAAATCACTGCAGATGGTGACTGCAGCCATGAAATTAAAAGATGCTTACTCCTTGGAAGAACAGTTATGACCAACCTAGATAGCATATTCAAAGGCAGAGACATTACTTTGCCAACTAAGGTCTGTCTAGTCAAGGCTATGGTTTTTCCAACAGTCATGTATGGATGTGAGAGTTGGACTGTGAAGAAGGCTGAGCACCAAAGAATTGATGCTTTTGAACTCTGATATTGGAGAAGACTCTTGAGAGTCCCTTGGACTGCAAGGAGATCCAACCAGTCCATTCTGAAAGAGATCAGCCCTGGGATTTCTTCAGAAGGAATGATGCTACAGCTGAAACTCCAGTACTTTGGCCACTTCATGTGAAGAGTTGACTCATTGGAAAAGACTCTGATGCTGGGAGGGATTGGGGCCAGGAGGAGAAGGGGACAACAGAGGATGAGATGGCTGGATGGCATCATTGACTCAATGGATGCGAGTTTGAGTGAACTCCGGGAGTTGATGATGGACAGGGAGGCCTGGCGTGCTGCGATTCATGGGGTCGCAAAGAGTTGGACATGACTGAGCAACTGAACTGAACTGAACTGAAGGGTATGGAAGGGCTTGTGAGATGGTGCAAGGATGTGCGAGGTCATGCGAGTACCTGTGAGTATGTACAAGGGCATGTGAGTTTGTGTGAAGACATGGAAGGGTGTGCAAGGGCGTTTTAGGGCATGCGGGGCTGTGAGTGTGCAAAGCCTCACTAGAACCTGTGAGGGTGTGCAAGAGCATGTGAGTCCATGCAAGGACATGCAAGGGTGTTTGAAGTTGTGCCAGGATGTGCAATGGCATGTGAGTTTGTGAGGACATGCCAGGTCATGAATGAGTATGCTAGAATGTACGAAGGCATGTGAGGACATGTGAGAGGATGGGAGGTATGGATAGGGCATGCGAGAGCATGCAAGTCCATCTGAGGGCATGCAAAGGGCATGAGAGGATGTGCAAGAGTGTGCAAGTTTGTGCAAGGATGTGTGAGAGTATGCAAGTGTGTGCAAAGACATGAGAGAGCAACTCAAGATGAGCCCCAAGACCCCTGATGCAACTCCAAAGGATTCCCAAGAGGAGCCACCCCAAACACAATATGAGAGGAGCACTCCACCACAAGAAAAGGAGCCACATACTGCAACTAAAGAGGAGACCCCCCCCCCCCCCCCCCCCCCCCCCCCCCC
>SJYC01061302.1:0-15259 GCA_006408675.1 Madoqua kirkii
CCCCTGATGCAACTCCAAAGGATTCCCAAGAGGAGCCACCCCAAACACAATATGAGAGGAGCACTCCACCACAAGAAAAGGAGCCACATACTGCAACTACAGAGGAGGACCCCCCCCCCCCGCCACCATAACTATAGAGGAGTCTGTAAACTACAGCAAGAGAGGAGCAGGAAAAAAATCAGTTGATCCCACTGCAACTAGAGCAGAGCCCCATGCAATAAAAATACAGTAGCCTACCACACATCACAACTAGATAGGAGCCAGCCTGCTTATCTCTACTAGAGGAGCTGACCCATGCAGCTCTAGAGGAGGCCCCACCACACCTCTAAAGGAACCCAAGTCACCTGTCCCAATTCGAGAGGAACCTCAAATCCCCAACCACAACTCAACAGGAGCCCTGTGCCATCACAAGAAAGGAGCCCCCAGCAATAAACAGAGTACCACACCATAACTGGAGAGGATTCCCCTGCCAAAACTAGAGAAGAGCCCTACCGCACATTGCGTTACAGAGGAGGCCCTCTGCCTCAAATAGAGACAAGGTCCCTGAAATAACTCAAAACAAGCCTCTAACAACTGGAGTGGAGCAACCCCGTGAAAACTAGTGAAGAGGTCCCAATGCCACAAGTAGAGAGAACAGCCTCCCCACAGAGAACTCCCAGAGGAGGTGACACCATAACTAGGGAAGTGCCCTGAGTTCCCTCCTGAACTTGAGAGGAGGCCTATGCCAAAAGAGAAGCCCATGGCCACAAGAGAGGAGCCCAGCAGCCAGAACCAGTGTCTCACCACTCCAATTGGAGCGGAGAACCCAGACATCACACCTACAGAGGGTCCTCTCCAATGCAAATAGAGATGAGTGCTATGCTGCAAATCGAGTAGATCCCCCTACCACTGTCAGAGAGGAGTAACCTCGCCACACCTAGAGAGCAGCCCCTTGAATAGCGCCACTTGAGAGTAGCATTCCCACACACTGGAATTACACAGAATCCTCCTTGTACAACTAGAGAGGAGGCTCCCATGCCACAACTAAAGAGCAGGGTCCATGCCAAAATTCAAGAGTAGGCTCGCACATATCGCACCTGGAAAGATTGCCTGTGCACATTGCTACCAGAGAGGAAACCCCCTCAACAATTCAGAGGAATAGTGCACTGCAACACTAGAGGTGCCCCACCTTAACCAGAGAAAAGCCCCCTAACAAAACTTGAGAGGAGCCTACACACCACAGCCAGAGAGGAGCCCATCCAACACAACTAAGAGTTAACCTCCAACATCAACTTGAGTACCCCATGCCGCAGGGAGTTTAGCCACTCACACATCACAACTAAACAGAAGCCACCCTACACATTGCTACTAGAGAGGAGCCACCCCACCAAAACTCAAGTGGAGGCCCCACCTCAACTCGAGAGGAGCACCAAGTCCCTAGAGGTAACTCGAGGGGAGTTCCTCACCACAGCTAGAGAGAAACCCATACACTTCAACAAGAAAGGCGCCCACCCAGACTGCATTAAGAAAGGAGGTCCTGCACCCTGCCCCTAGAGTGGAGCAATCTTGTACACCACATTGACAGAGGAGGCTTCACACCACTCCTAGAGAGCAGCCCCTCAAACCATAAGTAGAGATGAGCCAGAAACTGCGCTTAGAGAAGAGCCACACAGCATGATGCAACAAGACAGGAGTTCCCACTCCACAACTAGAGAGGACTTTCCCAGGCACAGCACAACTAGGGAGGAGCACTCTAGCACAACACAACTTGAGAGAAGCCCAAACATCAAAACTAGAGAGTTGAACACATGCCACAACTAGATAGTTGACTCTCAGGCACAAGTAGTGAGGAGCACAAGGCTCTAACTAGAGAGGTGCCCAACCCCTCCTGTACATCACATCTAGAGTGGAGAACCACTGCCACATCTAGAGTGGACACCCTGCTACAGGTAGATAGGAGCTCACATCACAATCAGAGAAAAGTGACCATGCACATCAAAACTAGAGTGGATCATAATGAAAGAGGAGGCCAACTCCGTAACTAGAGAGGAGACCCCTGCTGCAATTAGAGTTAAGCCCTGCCCCGAACATAGCCACTAGAGAAGAGCACACCCAAACAATTAGACAGAAGCCACCTGCCACTGTAGAGAGGGGCCCACCATGCTACAACTAAAAAGAACTCCCACTGCCACAACGAGAGTGTAGCCTCCTGCACATCACAACTAGAAAAAGATTCCCTTCTCATCACAATCAGAGAGGAGTCATCCCAATCACAATTTGAGAACATTCTACTGCAAATAGAGAGGAGCAAAGCTACCACAAGAAGGAGCCCCCTGCCAAAACTAGAAAGGAGTCTGCAAACGAGAGCTAGAGAGGAGCTGACCCACCACAAATAAAGAGTGGACTCTCACTGCAACTAGAGTGGAGCCCCATGCCACAACTAGAGAGTACCCTCCCGCACATTGCACTTAAGGGCCAGCCAGCACATTACTGTTGCTGCTGCTGCTGCTGCTAAGTCATTTAAGTCATGTCCAACTCTGTACAATCGCATAGATGGCAGCCCACCAAGCTCCCCCATCCCTGGGATTCTCCAGGCAAGAATACTGGAGTGGCTTGCCATTTCCTTCTCCAATGCATGAAAGTGAAAAGTGAAAGTGAAGTCACTCAGTCGTGTCTGACTCTTCGTGACGCCATGGACTGCAGCCTACCAAGCTCTCCCGTCCATGGGAGTTTCCAGGCAAGAGTACTGGAGTGGGGTGTCATTGCCTTCTCCACTGAGCACATCACTACTAGAGGTTATCTGCCCCACTGCCACTCTAGAGGAGGCTCCACCACAATTCTAAAGGAACTTTAGAGTTCCAAGTCACCTGCTGCAACTAAAGAGGCACTCCAAGTTCCCCACTGCAATTTGACAGGAGCCTTAAGTTGCGATAAGAAAAGGAGCAACAAGCCAAAATAATGGAGGGGCTCCCCAGCCGAAACTGAAGTGGACTCCCCCAGCACAACTAGATAGGAGTGCCCAGGATATCACACCTAGAAAGATGCCCTTCTGCCACAAATAGGGACAAGCTCCCTAAAGTAAGTCGAGCGGAGTTCCTCACAGCTCAACAGAAGCAATCCCACTAATATTAGTGAGGAACCCCTAGTGCCAAAGGTAGAGAGGACATCTCCCATGGAGCCACCCACACCCCAACCAGAGAGGACACAGCACACAATTTGAGAGGAGCCCTTCACCACAACTCAAGAGGAGCCAGCTGGACATTACACATGAGCGGGTCCTTCTACCTGCTGATAGAGACAAACTTCACACCACAACTAGAGAGGAGCTTGCACACCACAACTAGAGAGAATCGAACCCGCCACAACTAGAGTTGACCCTGACCACAAGGAGAGAGTAGTCCCTTGTCAAAACTAGTCAGTATCCACCCACACATTGCAACAACACAGGAGCCACCCTGAACATCCTTGCTATGAGTCACCTCAATACAATTCAAGAGGAGGCCGCACTACAAGTCGAGAAGAGCTCTGAGTACCACCTAAACATGAGAGGAATCCTGAGTTCCCAGCCACGGCTCGAATGGAACACTGAGTCCTGTGCTGTAATGCAAGAGCAACACTGAGTTCCTGCTGCAAAAACTCAAGAGGAGCTCTGAGTCCCTTGTTGCAACTCTAGAGGAACCCTGAGTTTCCACCATAACTCAAGTGGAACCCCAAGTTTCCCCTCACAACTCAAGAGGAGGCCTGACTCCCCTGTTGCAACTCAAGAGGAAACACAAGTTCTTTGCCTCAACTCCAGAGGAGCCCTGACTCCCCTTTTGCAACTCGAGAGGAACCCCAAGTTCCATGCTGCAACTCATTAGGATTCTGGAGTTCCCTGCTTCAACTGAAAAGGAGGCCCGATTCCCTGCAGCAACTTCAGTGGAATCCCAAGTTCCCCATCACAATTCGAGATGAACCAAAGCCCCCTGATGCAACTCCAGAGGATTCCCAAGAGGAGCCTACCCCACCACAAACAAGAGGAGCACTCAACTGCAACAAAAGAGGAAGGCCCATACCACAACTAAAGAGGAGCCCCCACCCCCACCCTGAACAACTAGAGTGGAGTCTGCAATCCAAAATTAGAGAGGAGCTGAAACAGAAACGTCAGTTAACTCAACTGCAACAAGAGTGGAGTCCCAAGCCATAACTATACAGTAGCCGTAACATATTACAACTAGACAGGAGCCACTCTGCTAATCTCTACTAGAAAGGAGCTGCCCCATGCAACTCTAGAAGAGACCCCATCAAAACTTTAAAGGAACACTAAATCACCCATCCCAACTCAAAAGGAGTTGGGACGAGCCCCAACCACAACTCGACAGATGCCCTATGCTGTCACAAGGAAAGAGCCCCCTGCGAAAAGCAGAAGAGCCACCTGACAGAACTGGAGAGGATTCCCCTGCCAAATCTAGAGATGCCCTCTGGTACATTACGCCTAGAGATACCGGGGTCCAGCCCCGTTTGGATCCAGGGTATCCAAAACATGGACGGTGTTGGCAATGAGATTTATTTATTTAGAGATATAGAAGGAGATAGGATTTATTTAAAAATATAGAGAGAGATAAAGAAAGAATGTTGCAGTTAAGAAAACAGAGGAGAGAAAGAGGCTGTATCCCTTGGTTTACACAGAAAGCCAATAAAGTCCCAAGACAAGGGACTTACACCATTCACATAGGCCACAGGCTCCCGCTTGAATAGCGGAGAGTGCCTCACCTTGGGCTCCCTCTTGCATGGGTCTTAGAAGCCCGGGCAGAGAAGTGAACACAGTGAGCCCTGTGCTCCAAGGGATCAGCCTGAAAAAAAGAGAGTAAGAGAGAGAAAGAAAGAAAAAGAGAATTGACATAGGGAAGCCAAGCAATGATGAGGTGAGGCCAAAAATTTTATTTTTTCAGGGGGCTTACATACCTTAAGCTGTACATAGAAAATAATGGAAAATACAAAGTCATGCAGGGTACTCCCGCTTGAATAGCGGAGAGTGCCTCACCTTGGGCTCCCTCTTGCATGGGTCTTAGAAGCCCGGGCAGAGAAGTGAACACAGTGAGCCCTGTGCTCCAAGGGATCAGCCTGAAAAAAAGAGAGTAAGAGAGAGAAAGAAAGAAAAAGAGAATTGACATAGGGAAGCCAAGCAATGATGAGGTGAGGCCAAAAATTTTATTTTTTCAGGGGGCTTACATACCTTAAGCTGTACATAGAAAATAATGGAAAATACAAAGTCATGCAGGGTCAGCAGCCCTGACCCTTGTCAAGACCAGGCTTTCTCTCTGAATACGTATCTGTATAGACAGGTCTTAGGTGATTTACATCATCTTCTGGCCAGGAGGCCTATTAGCATTTTATGGCCCTTTTCTGATAAGGGTCTGTCAACCAGAAAACTTATTTGCCCTAAAAGTGTTGTTCTTTCCAAAGTCTGGTGCCACTCTCAGAAAGCACTAAATAAAATTACATTCTTACAAAGCAAGGATACAACAATTTATAACAAAGAAAGCGGAGTACAGTGATTTATAACAAAGAGAAAATTCATTAACTCAAAAGTCTAGTATTGCTAACATCAAAACTACTATATTCCTATTTCTGCATCCCAATTACATTGATTAATATCAGGTGCCTAAAAGATAAAGGATATGGAGGCCTGGTGGCAATCATTAACTCAACAATGAAACCCTTCACCAATATAATTCTTAGCTCTTTAAAAGGCTCTATATCTTTAAGATGTCTTAAGCTTCCCGTGCCTCTTGTGGTTAGGAGGCTGTAAACAATCACATGCATAGTTGTAAAAGTCCAGGGAAACCTGTCAGACAAGTTAGAGAGCCATCAGAGGGATTTGGGCTGAGGCACTTCTTTTATATGCAGGAGACTAACTGGAGCTCTAAGTTAACTTTATCCAGAGAAAGGTGGTCGGAGATAGCCTCTGCTAATGTCAGAGGAATTGGTGAAAGTCATAAAATAGTAAGACAGACAGATTCTGGTTTGGGTGTAGATGCTTGGGCAGAGGATCCCTTGAGACCTGACTCTCCTTTGCCTGTCAGGCCTCTTCCTCATGACCTTTGTTATGGGTGGGATCTCCTGTGCTGGCTCCCAGCATAGAGAGAAGATCCTCTGCCACAAATAGAGACAAGACCCCTGAATGAGATGAAATTCTCACAACTAGAGTGGAGCCACGAAAACTAATGAGGAGACCCAGATGCCACAAGTAGAGAGAACACTCTCCCCACAGAGAACCCCCAGAGGAGGCACCACAGCAGCTAGAGAGGAGCCACGAGTCCCCTTCTGAACTTGAGTGGAGGCATATGCCACAACTCAAGAGAAGCTCATGGTCACAACAAGAGAGGAGCCCACCCGACAATACTGGAGAGTGTCCACCCACCACAACTTGGGAGGAGATCCTGGACGTTGCACCTCTAGAGGGTCCCCTCCACCCCAAATAGAGATGCACCCCCTGTAACAGTTGAATAGATCCCCCTACCACCATCAGAGAAGAGTAACCTTGGCACAACTAGAGAGTAGACCTCACGTCGCAACTAGAGAGCAGCCCCTTGAACATTGCCACTTGAGAGGAGCATTTCCACACAACACCATTACACAGAAGCCACCTTCCACAACTAGAGAGGAGGCCCCAATGCCATGACTAAAGACAAGGGGCCATGCCAAAATTAGAGAGTAGGCTTACACATATCACATCTGGAAAGAGTGCCTGTGCACATTGCTACCAGAGAGGAAATCCCCTCCACAATTTGAGGGGAACACTCCACTGCAACTCTAGAGGTGCCAGTCACACACTGTAACTAGAGAAGAGGCACCTAAAAAAACTCGAGAGTATACAACTATAGAGGAGCTCATCCAACATGAGTAAGTTTACCCCCAACACCAACTTGAGAGGAACACCTTGCCACGGGTTGTCTAGACATCCACACATCACAACTAAACAGAAGCCACCCGAACATTGCTACTAGAGAGGAGCCACACCCTCACACTACCACAACGAAAAGAAACCCCCAGCCACAACTAAAGAGGTGGCTGCAAATGACAACTAGAGATAAGCCAACCCACAGCAACTAAAGAGTGGACACCCAGTGCAGTGAGAGTGGAGCCCATGCCACATCTAGAGAGTAGCTTCCCGCACATTGCACTTAGATGGGGACCAGCTTGCACACTGCTACTAGAGAGGATCTGCCCCACTGCAGCTCCAGAGAGTCTCCACCATAAGTTTAAAGTAACCCCGAATCACATGCTGCATCTCAAGAGTCACCATGAGTTCCCTGCTGCAATTTCACAGGATCTCTAGGCTGTAACAAGAAAAGGGGTCACTGCACCAAATGACAGACTGGCTCCCTGGCCAAAACTGATGCCCCAGGCACAACTAGAGTGGTGTCCCCCAGGATATCACACCTAAAGAGAAGACCTTCTGCCTCCAATAGAGACAAGCTCCCTGAAGGAAGTCTAGTGGAGGCCCTCACAACTAGATAGCAGCAATCCCACGAATAGAAGTGAGGGACCCACTGCGCCAAAAGCAGAGAGGACCTCCCCCATGGAGACACACACACCTCAACCAGAGAGGACACAGCTTCACCCCTCAAGAGGAGCACTCCACCACAACTTGAGAGGAGCCCACTGGACATCACACGCAGAGAGGAGCACCTCTTCTGCTAATACAGCCAAACCTCACAGCACAATGAGAGAGGAGATTGCACACCACCACTAGAGAGACTCAAAACCTCCACAACTACAGATTGGACCCCGACCACAAGAAGAGAGTAGCCCCTTGCCAAAACAAGTGAGCAGACACCCATCACTGCAACAAGACAGGAGCCATCCTGCACATCCCTACTAGAGATGAGTCTCCCCAAGGGAACTCGAAAGGAGGTCCCACCACAAGTCAGAGGAATCCTGAGTACCAACCAAACTCGTGAAGAACTTTGAGTTCTCTGCCATAACTCCAGGGGAATCCTGCATCCCACGCGCAAATCCAGAGGAACACTGATTTCCTGCTGCACTTCGAGATGAGCCCTGAGTCCCCTACAGCAATACTAGAGGAAACCTCTAGTTTCCAGCAGCAACTAGAGAGGAACCTTGAGTTTCTGCTGCACCTCAAGAAGAGGTCTGACTCCCCTGCTGCAACTAAAGAGGAAACACAAGTTCCCTGCCTCAACTCAAGTGGTGTCCTGACTCCCCTGTTGCCACTCAAGAGGAATCCTGAGATCTTCATTGCAACTCAAGAGAAATCCCTAATTTCCCACTACAAATCAAAACAATAAGTTCCCCCCTCAATTTGAGATAAGGCCAGATTCCTCTGCAGTGACCCAAATGGAACATGTGACCCTAGGTACAGGGTCTGGGGTGTGAGGTCACCCAGAGACTATGCAGGTGTGACCCCAGGTACAAGGTCTGGGGAAAAGTGTCACCATAGAAACTGGAAATATGACCCCAGGTGCAGGGTCGGGAGGGGATCACACTGGAAATGGGAGAGAATCACTATGAAGACTATGGACGTGCAACTCCAGGTATAGGGTCTGGGAGTTGAGGTTACCCTCGACTGTGCGATCCTAGTTGCTCAGTGTGGGAGGTGGGATCAGGCTGGACACGTAGATGTGTGACTAGAGGTACAGTGTCTGCAGAGGGGTGTCACCAATAGACACTGTAGAAATGTGACCCAAGGTCCAGGGTCGAGAGGGGGTCATCCTGAATACTGTGGACCTGTGGCCCCCGGGTCTAGGTGGTGAGTTACCCTAGAGACTTTGGACATGCGGCTCCAGATACAGGGTTTGTGAGGTGGAGTCTCCCAGGAGACTGTGTACACATGTCCCCCAGTACAGGTTCTGGGAAGTGGGTTCATTTCCAGGACTGTGAATGTGTAACCTAAAGTGCAGTGTCTGAGGAAGAGGCTGACCCTCAAGACTGTGTACTTGTAACAACATGTCTATGGCCTGGGGGGTAACCCTGGAGACTATGTACATGTGACCTCAGGTATAGGGTCTGGATGGGGGTCACTTTGAGACTGTGGATGTGAAAACCCAGGTGCTGGGTCTGAGAGCTGGGGTAACCCTGGAGACTGTGGACGTAGGACCTCAAGTACAGGGTCTTGGTGATGGGGTCACCCTAGAGACTGTGGATATGTGACCCGAAGTGCAGTGTCTGGGGAAGAGGCTGACTCTGGAGACTGTGGATGTGCGACCCATGTATATCATCTGGGAGGGGGTCATTATGGATACTGCAGACATTTGACATCAGGTGAACCCTAGAGACTGTGGATATGTGACCCGAAGTGCAGTGTCTGGGGAAGAGGCTGACTCTGGAGACTGTGGATGTGCGACCCATGTATATCATCTGGGAGGGGGTCATTATGGATACTGCAGACATTTGACATCAGGTGTAGGATCTGGGAGGGGGGTTACAATGGAGACTGTGGCCATGTGACCCAAGTTCAGGGTCTGGGGAGGGTTGTCATCCTGGGGACTGTGGATGTGTGACCCCAGATGCAGCATTTGGAAGGGCGTCACCTTGAAGACTGTGGACATGTGACACTAGATGCAGGGTCTGAGAGGGGACCACCCAGGAGACTGAGGATGTGTGAACCCAGTACTGGGTCTTGGAGGTGGAGTAACCCTGGAGACTATGTATGTGCCCACAAGTGCAGGGTCTGGGAGGTAGAGTCACCCTGGGAACTGTGGACATGTAACCCAAATGCAGCATTTAGGGAGGGGGCTCTCCCTGGAGACTGCATGTGTGATCCAAGGTGAATGATCTGAGAGGGGATCATCAAGGAGACTTGCAACTCCAGATATTGGGTCTAGGAGTTGGGGTTACCCTGGAGACAGTGGACATGTGATCTCAGTCTCAAAGTCTGGTGGGTGGGGTCACTCTGGAGACTTTGGACATATTATCTCAGGTTCAGGGTCTGGGAGGGATTTACCCTGGGCCATGGATGTGAGAACCCAGGTACAGTGTCTGGGAGGGTGTCACTCTGGAGACTGCAGATATTTGATCCCAGGTACAGGATCTGGGAGGAGAAGGTAATGGCAACTCACTGCAGTACTCTTGCCTGGCAAATCCCATGGACTGAGGAGCCTGGTAGGCTGCAGTACATGGGGTCACTGGGAGTCGAACACAACTGGGCGACTTCACTCTCACTTTTCACTTTCATGCATTGGAGAAGGAAATGGCAACCCACTCCGGTGTTCTTGCCTGGAGAATCCCAGGGACAGGGGAGCCTAGTGGGCTGCCATCTCTGGGGTTGCACAGAGTCGGACATGACTGAAGCGACTTAGCAGCAGCAGCACAGGGTGTCGGAAGGGAGTCACTCTGGAGAATGTGGATGTGTGACCCCATGCACAATGTCTGGGAGGATGGTCACAGTAGAGACTGTGGCATGTGACCCCAAATACAGTACCTGGGAGGAGTCACCCTGGGAACTGAAGACATGTGACCTCAGGTACAGGGTTTGAGAGGGTGTCATCCTGCAAATGGTGGACATGTGACCCCATGTGTAGTGACTGAGCAGGAGGTTATCCTGGAGGCTGTGGACATGTGATCCCAGGTGCTCAGACCAGTGTTGTGGGGTCACCCTGAAAGCTGTGGACATGTGACCACAGTGTCTTCAGTGGTGTAACCCTGGAGACTGTGGATGTGTGATCAGATGTTAAGAGTCTGGGAATGGTGGTCACCCAGGAGACTGTGGATGTGTGACCCCAGGTGCAGGGTCTGGTGAGAGGGTTCTCCCCAGAAACTGACATGTGACCCTAGGTGTAGGGTTTGCTGATGTAGGGCACCCTGCTGACTGTGAAACTATGACCCCAATTACAGGGCCAGAGAGGAGGGTTACCCTGGAAACTGTGGATTTGTGACTCCAGATACAGTGTCTGGGAGGTGGGGTCTTACTGGGGAACTGTGGCATTTTGAACCCTGGTGTAGATTCTGGGAGGTGGGGTCAGGCTGGAGACTGGATATGAGACCCCATGTACATGGTCTGGGAAGGGGGTCACCCTGGAGATGGTGGAGATGTGACCTCAGGTACAGGGTCTGTGAGGAGGTTCACCATGGTGACTGTGGCCATGTGACCCCAGGTACAAGGACTAGGGTAGGGTGTCAGCCTGAAGATTCTGGACATGTTACCCCAGGTGTAAGTTCTGGAAGGAAGTCACCGTGGAGATTCTAGATGTCTTATTCCAGGTACAGCCTCTGGGTACAATTTCACCCTATAGACAGTGGAAACGTGACCCCAGATGCAGGTTCAGGAAGGGGTCACCCTGGAGACTGTGAACGTGTGACCCAGGTACATGGTCTGTGAGATGTTGTCTCCCTGGAGACAGTGGACGTGTGACTCCAGCCACAGGATCTGGGAGGGTCACTTGGCGACTGTGGACATGTGACCCCAAGTACAGGGTCTGGAAGTATGGTCAATGTAGAGACTGTGGACATGTGACCCCAAATACAATGCCTGGGAGAGGTCACCCTGAGAACTGAAGACATGTGACTTTAGGTACAGGGTCTGGGAGTGTGTCCCAGGAAACTGAACATGTGAACCCAAATTCAGGATTTGATGCGGGGGTCACAAAGGAGATTTTGGATATGGGAACCCAGGTGCTGTGTTTGGGAATCCTCACCCTGGACTGTGGATGTGTGACCCCAGGTTCAGGGTGTTTGTAGTTGGGTCATCTTGGAGACTGTTGACATGTGACAGCAGGTGCAGGGTCTGTAAGGGGTGTCACACCAGAGACTGCAGATACTGGACCCCAGGTACAGGGTCTGGGTGGCGGGGTCATACTAGATACTGTGGAAGTATGATCCCAGGTGCAGAGTATAGGAAAGGGCATCAGACTGGAGACTGTGGACGTGTGACCCAGGTACAGGGTCCGAAAAGGGTGTCAGCCTGGAGACTGTGGATGTGTGAACCAGGTACAAGGTCTTGGAAAAGGTGTCAGCCTGGAAATTGTGGACATGTGAACCTAATTCCAGTGACTGGGAGGATAGTCACAGTAGTGGCTTTGGATATGTGACCAAAGAACCATGGAGAGGACACCTTAGGATTTGAAGATGTGTGATCTCAGGAAATGGGTCTGGAAACTGGACATGTGATCACAGGTGTAGGTCTGTTAGGGGTGGTTACCCTGGAGATTGTAGACATGTGATCCCAGGTGCTCAGACTGGTGTGGTGGGGTTACCCCGAAGTCTGTGGACATGTGACCACAGGTACAGGGCCTGGGGGGGGGGTTACCCTGGAGACTATGGATCTGTGACCACAGCTAAAAGTTCTGATGAGGTGGGTTCACCCTGGAGCCTGTGGACATGTGATCCCAGGTAAAGGGCCTGGGAGTCACCCTGTAGACTGTAGATGTGTGACCTCATGCACAGGGACAGGATAGAGGTCACATATGAGACTTGGGATATGTGAACCCAGGTGGAGTGATTGGGAGTCCTCACTCTGAAGACAGTGGATGTGTGACTGCAGGTGCAGTGTTTGGAGACCCAGGTACATGGTCTGTGAGATGTTGTCTCCCTGGAGACAGTGGACGTGTGACTCCAGCCACAGGATCTGGGAGGGTCACTTGGCGACTGTGGACATGTGACCCCAAGTACAGGGTCTGGAAGTATGGTCAATGTAGAGACTGTGGACATGTGACCCCAAATACAATGCCTGGGAGAGGTCACCCTGAGAACTGAAGACATGTGACTTTAGGTACAGGGTCTGGGAGTGTGTCCCAGGAAACTGAACATGTGAACCCAAATTCAGGATTTGATGCGGGGGTCACAAAGGAGATTTTGGATATGGGAACCCAGGTGCTGTGTTTGGGAATCCTCACCCTGGACTGTGGATGTGTGACCCCAGGTTCAGGGTGTTTGTAGTTGGGTCATCTTGGAGACTGTTGACATGTGACAGCAGGTGCAGGGTCTGTAAGGGGTGTCACACCAGAGACTGCAGATACTGGACCCCAGGTACAGGGTCTGGGTGGCGGGGTCATACTAGATACTGTGGAAGTATGATCCCAGGTGCAGAGTATAGGAAAGGGCATCAGACTGGAGACTGTGGACGTGTGACCCAGGTACAGGGTCCGAAAAGGGTGTCAGCCTGGAGACTGTGGATGTGTGAACCAGGTACAAGGTCTTGGAAAAGGTGTCAGCCTGGAAATTGTGGACATGTGAACCTAATTCCAGTGACTGGGAGGATAGTCACAGTAGTGGCTTTGGATATGTGACCAAAGAACCATGGAGAGGACACCTTAGGATTTGAAGATGTGTGATCTCAGGAAATGGGTCTGGAAACTGGACATGTGATCACAGGTGTAGGTCTGTTAGGGGTGGTTACCCTGGAGATTGTAGACATGTGATCCCAGGTGCTCAGACTGGTGTGGTGGGGTTACCCCGAAGTCTGTGGACATGTGACCACAGGTACAGGGCCTGGGGGGGGGGTTACCCTGGAGACTATGGATCTGTGACCACAGCTAAAAGTTCTGATGAGGTGGGTTCACCCTGGAGCCTGTGGACATGTGATCCCAGGTAAAGGGCCTGGGAGTCACCCTGTAGACTGTAGATGTGTGACCTCATGCACAGGGACAGGATAGAGGTCACATATGAGACTTGGGATATGTGAACCCAGGTGGAGTGATTGGGAGTCCTCACTCTGAAGACAGTGGATGTGTGACTGCAGGTGCAGTGTTTGGGCAGTGATGCCACCATAGAGACAGTGGAAGTATGACCCAGGTGCAGGTTCAGGAGGGGATCGCCCTGGAGACTGTGGAAGTGTGACCCCAGGTTTAGAGTCTGGTGAAGTGTGTCACCCTGGAGACTGGACATGTGATCCTAGGTACAGGGTCTGGGAGGTGAGGTCTCTCGGGGACTGTGGACATGTGACCCCATGTGCAGAGTCTGGGGAGGGGGCTCATCCGAAAGACTGTGGACATATGTCCCTAGGGACCTGGTCTGGGAGGTGGGGTCACCCTGGACACTGTGAGCATGTTACCTCAGGTGCAGGGTCTGGGAGTGGTTTACCGTGGAGACCGTGGACCTGAGAACCCAGGTGCCAGGTCTGTGAGGTTTGGTCACTGTGGTCATGATACCACAGTACAGGGTCAGGGAGGTTGCGTCATCTGGAAAATGTGGATGTGTGACCCTATGTACAAATCTAGGGGTATTGTCCATGGTGGACTGTGGACATGTGACCCCAGATACAGGTTGTGGCAGGGGGTGTCACAATGGAGACTGTGGACATATGACCACAGGTGCAGGGTCTGGGAGGGATGTCACACTGGAGACTGTGGACTTGTGAATCGAGGTGCAAGGTCTGAAGGGAGTTCGCATAGGAGACTTTAGATATATGAACCCCATGCACTGTTTGGGAGTCTTCTCCCTGAAGACTATAGATATGTGACCCCAGGTTCAGGGTCTGGGAGGGGGGTGTCACCATGGAGACTGTGAGCCCAGGTTCAGAGTTTGGGAAGTCGGATCACTCTTGGGATTTCTGACAGGTTACCCCAGGTGCATGGTGTGTGAAAGAGTCACCTTGTAGACCATGGATGTGCGATCCTAGGTGCAGGGTCAAGGAGGTGCTGTCAACCCTGCAAACTGTGGTCATGTGACCCCAGGCACAGGGTCTGGAGGTTGGCTTATCCAGGTGACTGTTGATGTGTGAACCCAGGTAAAATGTCTAGGGTGGTTTGTCACCCTGTAGACTCTGGATATGTTACCAACGTGCAGGGTCTGTGAGGTGGTCACCATGGAGACTGTGGACATGTAACTCCAGGTATAGGATCTGGGAGCGGTAAACCCTGGGGACTGTGAACATATGACTCAAGGTGTAGGGACTCAGAGGTGGGGTGACCTTAAGACTGTGGACATATGATCCCAGGTACATGGAGACTGTGGATGACTCCATGTATGTGGCCTGGGAAGTGGGGTTACCCTGGATTGTGGACATGTGACACTGGTAAGGGTCTGGAGTTGGGCTCATCCTGGAAACTGTGGAGGTGTGGCCTCATGTTTATGGTCTGGGGGGAGTTACACTGGATATTGCAGGTATTTGACCCCAGGGACAGGGTCTAGGAAAGGCGATCACCATGGAGACTATGCACATGGGACCCCAGGTATAGGACCTGGGAGAGGTATCCCCCAGTACAGTTCAGTTCAGTCGCTCAGTCATGTCCAACTCTTTGTGACCCCATGAATCGCAGCACGCCAGGCCTCCCTGTTCATCACCATCTCAGAGTTCACAGACTCACGTCCATCAAGTCTGTGATGCCATCCAGCCATCTCA
>SJYC01061303.1:0-68295 GCA_006408675.1 Madoqua kirkii
GGCATAGGATATCTCTTCACGGCTGCTCCAGCAAAGCACAGCTGCTGCTCCTTACCTTGGATTTGGGCTATCTCCTTACAGCCACTATAGCTCCTCTATGCCCTCCTGCACCTGCGCAGCCACCGCTCTTCAGGTGGCTCCTCCCAGCTGCTGCCCCTGGCCTTGGGCTCGGGCTCGAGGTGGCTCCTCAGGGTCACCACCCCTGGCCTCAGGCCCCTGGTGGCTCCTCAGGGTCATCCTGCGTCCGAGGTCAAGGGCGGCTGGGAAGAGACACCCTGTGTCCAAATCCAGGGGCAGCAGCTGGGAGGAGCCACCGCTCGCCGGAGGCCAGGGGTGGTGTCATCCAGGGGACTGTAGAAATGTAACCCCAGGTGCAGGATCAGGAGTGATCACCCTGGAGGCTGCTTAAATGTGAGCAAAGTGCAGGGTCTGGAAGGTAGGGTCACCCTTCAGACTATAGACACGTGACCCTAGTCCAGGGTCTAGGAGGATGTCACCCTGCAGCTTGTGGATGTACGATCCAGGTCCAGGGTTGGGAGAAATTCATTGTGGAGACTGTGGACATGTGACCCCAGGTGCAGGTACTTCTGAAGGTTCAACCTGGAGCCCGTGAATGTGTGACCCCAGGTGAGGGTCTAGAAAGGTTTTACCCTGGAGACTGTGGACGTGAGAATCCAGGTGCAGAGTCTGGGAGGATGACTATCCTGAAGATTGTGGGTGTGACATCCCATACAGAGTCAGAGAGGTTGTGTCACCCTGGAGAATGTGGACGTGTGACCCCATGTACACAATCTGAGGGGTATTGTCACCCTGGATACTGTAAACCTGTGGCCACAAGTGCAGGGTCTGGGAGGGGAGGATGTGGAGTAAGCCTGAATACTGTGGACGTGTGACCCCAGGTAAAGAGTCTGGGGAGAAGTATCACCGTAGAGACTGTGGAAATGTGACCCCAGGTCCAGGGTTGGGAGGGATCAACCTGGAGACCCAAGACATGTGACCCCAGGTGCAGGATCTGAGAGGTGGGGTCAGCCTGGGGACTGTGGACACGTGACCACAGGTCCAAGGTGAGGGAAGAGGGTACTTTGGAGCTTGTAAACGTGCCAACACAGGTGCAGGGTCTGGGAAGTGGTGTCTCTCTGGATACTGTTGAAGTGTGTCCCATGTACAGGTTCTGGGAAGTGTGCTCACCATTGAAACTTTGGAGGTATTACCCCAGGTACAGGGTTTGGGAGGTGTCTCCCTGGAGAATGTGGACTGTGAACCCAGGTGCTGGATCTGGTTGGGGTCACATAGGAAACTGGAAATGTGAACCCAGGTACAAGTTTTGATGAGTTAGTGTCACCCTGAAGACTGTCAACATCTGAACCCAGGTTCATGGTCTGGGATGGTGTCACCAAGGAGAATCCTGACATGTGACCCCAGGTGCAGGTACTTTGAAGGAGTCACCATGGAGCTTGTGGACATATGACCCCAGGTACAGGGTCTGGGAGGGGAGTACCCTGGAGACTGGAGACCTGTGACCCTAGGTACAGGGTCTAGGGATTGGGTGTTGAAAGGTTGTTGTTGAATCATGACGCCAGGATTCTTGGCCCCTGGAGGAGAAGAATTCAATCCAGGGCCAGAGACAAGGCTTGATCGCTCAGAGCTTTTGTGTAATAAAGTTTTACTAAAGTATAAAGGAGATAGAGAAAGCTTCTGACATAGGCATCAGAAGGGGGCAGAAAGAGTACCCCCCTGCTAGTCTTCAGCTGGATGTTATATAGTCACCAGCAGTCTGTTCATGAAAGAAAGGAATGTCTCAAAACTTAGAATGGCACCAGGCCCCTCACCCATAAGATGTATTTTGGGATAATCTTGGCACCAAATGTTTTATCTTGGGCCATAAAATGATTAACTTGAATCTTGAAGAAGGGCAGATCATCATACAAATAGTTTCATTTACATAGATTAGAGGAACAGTATACTGGTTTATCAGTATACTCAGGTTCTGAGCCCAAAAGGCAGAATACTTGAAGACAGAGTTTGGGGTAAATGCATAGTACATTAGCATAGCTTAAGATAAACATTTCTATAAGAAAAAGGCATTGGTTAACTTCAGGTGAAACCAGGTGTCATTATGGCAACACAGAATTTTAAGAGAAACTTCCTTTTAAATTTGTATAGAGAAGGAAAAAATATCGCTAGTTTGTTTCCTCCTGCTGCTTAAGAGAGATTAAAATGTCTGACACTTGCAGGCTATTTCCTCCATTTGGAGACCCCTGGCCTTCCTGCCTGTTACCCTCTCAGTGTCACCCTGCATACTTTGTATATGTGACCCCAGGCACAGTGCCTGTAAGGTGTCACCCTGGGAACTCTAAACATGTGACTCCAGGTACAGGGTCTGGGAGCATGTCACCATGCAGACTGTGGACTTGTGACTCCAGTTGCAGGGTCTGGTGTGTGAGGTCACCATGAAGATTATGGACTTGTGACCCCATTTACAGGGTCTGCATTGTATCACCCTGAAAACTGGATCTGTGACCCAAGGTTCAGTGCTTAGAAGTGGTGAGCACCCTGGAGACTTGGATGTGTGACCACAGTCAAAATGTCTGGTGAAATGGGGTAACCTAGAGACTGCAGACGGAGAAGGCAATGGCACCCCACTCCAGTATTCTTGTGTGGAAAATCCCATGGACAGAGGAGCCTGGTAGGCTGCAGTCCATCGGGTCGCTGAAAGTTGGACACGACTCAGTGACTTCACTTTCACTTTTCACTTTCATACATTGGAGAAGGAAATGGAAACCCACTCCAATGTTCTTGCCTGGAGAATCCCAGGGACAGGGGAGCCTGGGTGGGTTGCCGTCTATGGGGTCACACAGAGTCAGACACGACTGAAGCGACATAGCAGCAGCAGCAGCAGCAGCAGCAGCAGCAGCAGCAGCAGCAGAGACTGTAGACATGTGACTCCAGGTACAAGTTCTTGTGAGGTGGGGTCACCCTGGACACTGTGGACCTGAGAGACCAGGTTGTCACCCTTGACTATGGATGTATGACCCAAGGAGCAGGTTCTGTGAGGGCTCACCATGGATACTGTGGATGTGTGAAGCCAGTTTCAGTTTCTGGTGAGGGGGTATCCCTGAAGCATTGGATGTATGACCCCATTTACAGTGTCTAGTGGGTATCACTCTGTAGACTTTGGACGTGTGACCCCAGGTATGGGATCTGGAGAGGTGTCTCTCTGGAGACTGTGGACGTGTGAACCCAGGTTCAAGCTCTTGGAGGGGTCATGCTGGAGCCTGTGGACCTGAGATGCCAGGTGTAGGGTCTGGGAGGCAGGATCACCCTGGAGACTGACCATGTGACCCTAGGTGCAGGTTTGGGAGGGCTTCACCATGGAAACTCTGGACATGTGACCACAGGGGCAGCGACTTGGTAGAGTCACCCTGGAGACTGTGTACATGTGTCCCCCAGTACAGGTTCTAGAAGGTAGTGTCACCCTGGAGACTGTGGATGTGTGACACCAAATTCAGTGTCTAGAAGGAAGGGTCACCTTGGAGTCTGTGGATGTTTGACCCCAGGTATATGTTCTAGGAAGGTATCACTCTGGAGAATGTAGATATTTGACCCCCAAGAAGGGTCAGGGAGATTGGTCATCCTAGAGACTGTAGACATGTGATCCCAGGTGCAGGGTCTGGGAGGTGGGGTCATCCTGGAGACAGTGGACATGTGACCATAGGTGCAGAATTTGGGAAGGGGATCACCCTAGAGACTGGACATGTGATGCCAGGAACAGTGCCTGGGAGGGGTCACCCTGGAGACTGCAGACTTTTTCCCCGGGTACAGGGTCTGAGAAGGGGGTGACTATGGGGACTGAGAAAAAGTGTTCTTAGGTACTGCATAAGGGGAGGGGGTCACTGTGGATATTGTGCATTGTTACCACAGGGAAAGGGCCTGGCAGCTGTAGTCACCCTGGAGACTATAAATGTTTGACCACAGATAAACGATCTGATAGATGGGGTTATGTTAGATACTGTGGACATGTGTGCCCAGGTACATGTTCTAGTGAGATGGGGCTATACTGGAGACTGTGAACGTGTGACCCCATGGCAGCCTCTGGGACATTTGTCACTGGAGACTTTGAAGGTGAAACCTCAGCTGTAGGGTCTTGGAGTGGGGTCACCCTGGAGATGGTGGACTTTGTGACAGCAAGTACAGCGCCTGGGAAACATATGACCTCAGGTACATCTTGGGAGGGTGTCACTCTGGAGACAGTGGATATGTGACCCCAGATAGGGTCTTGGGTGGTGTCACCCTTGAGATTGTGGATGTGACCCCAGATTCAGGGTCTGGGAGGGTGTGTCACTCTGGAGCCTGGAGACGTGTGACCCCAGGTGAGGGGTCTGGGAGGTGGGATCACCTTGAAGACTTGGATATGTGACCCTAGTTTCAGGGTCTGTGAGGGTTGTCACCCTGGAGACTGTGTATGTGTGACACCAAGTACAGGTTCTGGAGGGTGGGTTTTACCCTGGAGACTGTGGATGTGTGACCAAGGAACAGGGTCTGGGAGGTGGTCACCCTGGAAACTGCAGACATTTAAACCTAGGAACAGGGTCTTTGAGAAGGTGATCACCATGGAAACTGTGGACATGTGACACCAGGTACAGGGTCTGGGAAGTGGGGTCACCCAGGAGACTGTGAACATGAGACCCCAAGAACAGTGTCTGGAAGGGGTATATCCTAGAGACTGTGGACATGTGACAGCAGGTACAGGGTTTGTGAGGTGGGGTTATGCTGATAACTGTGGAAATGTGACCCCAGATGCAGGGTCTGGAATTGGGGTCACCCTGGAGACTGTGGACCTGTGACCACAGGTACAGGGTCATGAAGGTTTCACCCTGGAGATTGTGGATGTGTGGACCAAGGTACAGGGTCCAGGGAGGGGGGATCACCCTGAAACTCTGGATGTGTGCTCCAAGGTACAGTGTCTGGTATTGGGATCAATCTGGAGACTATGGATTGTGATCCCAGGTAATGGTTCTGGGGAGGGGCATCACTGTGGAGACTGTGGATGTGTGAACACAAGTATAGGGTCTTAAGGGTGGGTTCACCCTGGAGACTATGGGCATGTGACCCAGGTACAGGGTGTAGGAGATGGTCATCCTGGAGACTGATGAGATTTGACCACAGGTACAGGATCTGGGAGGGGGCATCACTCTGGCAACTGGACATGTGACACCAGGTACATCGTCTGGGATGTGGGATGACCTCTTTGCCTCACTATGGCCTGCCTATTTACCTGACTTGGGCTTGATTCTTGGCCCCACTGGAGCCTGATACTGTTACTCCCTGGGACATGAATCTGGTCCTCACTACAACCTGACCCTGGTCCTCTCTCCTGCCTGATTCTTTGACTTGCTGGGGTGATTCAAAAGGCCTCGAAAGGCCCTGACTGGTTCTCACTGTTTCCCGTCTCTGATCTTCTCTACAGCCTAAATCCTGTCCTACTGGCCCCTGAATCTGTTCCTGAATGGACTGACACTGGCCTGACTCTGGTCTTCACTAGGGTCTGACCCTCATCCTCACTATAGCCTATTCTGGTCCTTTCTATGGCCTGATTTTGCCTAAGAGCATCCTGATTCTTTGCCTCACCACAGCCTTGCTCATATCATCACTGGGTCCTGCCACCTGTCCTCACTACTCATTGACCTTGATCCTCACTGGACTCTGAATGTGGTCCTCTCTGTGGTCTGACTCCAGTCCTCTCTACATCCTGGCTCTTTGCCTCACTATGGCCTGATGCTTTGCTTCACTGACCCTGACTCTGGTCCTCACCACAGGCTGACTCATCCTAACTATGGCCTGAGTCATGTGCTCACTAGGGCCTTTCTTCTCTGTATGGTCTCACCCTGGTCCTCACAATATCCTCACACTGGTCCTCACTCTGGTCCTCAATATGTCCTCATTCTGGTCCTCACTATGAACTAGCTTGGGTCCCTCTTCTTCCTCACTCTTTCCTCTCTATTACCTGACACATTTCTCATTCTGCACTGACTCTTCCCTGCAAACGCACTGATCCTGGTTCTCACTTTGCGCTGAGTATTGTCCTCTCTATGGCTTGACTCTGAACCTCTCTCTGGACTGAATCTGGTCCTGTCCACAGCCTGAATCAGTCCTCACTATGGCCAAACTCTGGTCCTCGGTACAGCTTAACTCTGTTCCCATCTACAGCCTGAATCTTGCACTCACTACATTCTAATGATTTGCCTCAGGGGCCCTGACTTGGGTCCTCACTGGGCCCTTACTCTGGTCCTTTCTAGAACCTGGCTCTGGTCCTCAGTATGGCCTAACTCTGGTCCTCTTTACAACTTTACTCATTCCTCTCAGGGCCAGACTAAGTTTCGCACTATGGCATGAGCCTGGTATTCACTACAGCATGTCTCTGGTCTTCACTCATCCTCATTCTTTTCCTCCCGAGTACCTCAATCTGATTCTCTCTATGCCCTGACACTGTTTCTCACAATACACTGACTCTTGTCCCCATTATGGGCTGACCCAGGTTCTCACTATAGCCTGAATGTGGTCCTCTCTTCAGTCTGACTCAGCCTCAAAACGGTTATTCTTTGCCTCACTGTGACCTGACTCTGGTCCTCTCTACATTCTGACACTCATCCTCACTATACACTGTGGTCCTCACTGCACCCTGATTCTGGTTCTGACTACCACTTAACTCTCCTCCTCACCAGGGCCTTCTTATTTTCCTCTCTGGCCTGACCCTCATCCTCACTAGTGCCTGAAACTCCCCTCCTCTCTACCTCCTGACACTCATCCTCACCATGCACTGTCTGTGGTCCTCACTGAATCCTGATTCTTGTCCTGACTACTGCTTGACTCTTTTCATCACCTAAGCCTGACTATTGTCTGTCTTTAGCCTGACTCTCATCCTTACCACCACCAGACTCTCGTCCTCACAAAGGTCTGACTCTGTACTCTATGGCCTGAAATTTTGTCTCACTATGACCTCACTCTTTGCCTCACTAGGAACTGACTCTTGCCCTCACTGGAGGCAGAGAACATTCCTCACTAGGACTTGATTCTTGTCCTCACTATGTTCTGAGTGGTTTCCACTCGGCCCTGAATCAGTTCCTCACTGGGCCCTGACTGGTCCTCTACACAGCTTCACTCTGGTTCTCACTATGGACTGACTTCTTTCCTCTTTTTTTTTTTTCTTTTCTTTTTAATTGGAGGCTAGTTACTTTACAATATTGTAGTGGTTTTGCCATACATTGACATGAATCAGCCATGGGTGTACATGTGTTCCCTATCCTGAACACCTCTCCCACTTCCCTCCCCTTGCTTGACTTGCCTCACACTTTGACTCACTGATCTGGTCTTCACATAGCCCTGATTCTCTCCCTCAGTGTGTGCTGATGATTGTCCTCTCTACTTCATTACTCTGGTCCTCAGTATGACCTGGTCTTTGGCTAACTGTGGCCTGATACTTGTCTCACTAATACTGATTCCAGTCCTCAACTGGGGTCTGATTCTGGTCCTCACCACAGCCTGATTCTTGTCCTCACTGAGGCCTGACTCTGTCCTCACTGGGCCTGACTCTGTCCTCACTAGCATGCCTGACTCTGTCCTCACTGGGCCTGACTTGGTCCTCACTGGGCCTGTCTCAGTCCTCACTAGGGCCTGACTCTGTCCTCACTGGGGACTGACTCTGTCCTCACTGGGCCTGACTCTATCCTCACTAGAGTCTGACTCTTTCCTCGCTGGGCTTGACTCTTGTCCTCACTGGGCCTGACTTTGTCCTCACTGGGCCTGACTGTCCACACTGGGGCCTCACTCTGTCCTCACTGGGGCCTGACTTTCATCCTCATTGGGCCTGACTCTTGTTTCTGAACAGCCTCACTCTGTTCTCACTGAGACCTGACTCTGTCCTCGCTGGGCCTGACTGTGTCCTCACTGAGCCTGACTCACTTTTCTGAGCAGCCTCACTCTGTCCTCAATATGTCCTCATCCTGGTCTTCACTATGAACTAACTCTGGTCTCACTTTTTCCTCACTCTTTTCCTCTCTATTAACTGACATGCTTCTCATTCTGCCCTGATTCTTTTCAAAACACACTGGCCATAACCTTGGTTCTCACTGTGCTTTGCGTGTGGTCCTCTCTATGGCTTGATTTTGGTCCTCTCTACATCTGAATCTGGTCCTGTTTACAGCTTGTATTTGGCCCTCAATATGGCCAGACTCTGGTCTTCATTTTGGCCTGACTCTAGTCCTCTCTCTGGCCCATTCTGTTCCTCTTTATGGTCTAAATCTTTGCCTTACTACAGCATAAAACATTGTCTCAATGGACCCTGACTTGGGTCCTCACTGGGCCCAATGTCTGGTCATCTCTGAGCCCAAAGTCTGGTCCTTTACAGAGCCTACTTCTGGTCATCTAATCTGGGCTGACACTGGTCCTCTGTATAGCTTTCCTCTTTCCTCTCAATGGCCTGACTAACTGCCTCACTATGGCATCACCCTGTTCTTCAATATGGCATGACTCTGGTCCTCATTGCATCCTAACATGTTCCTCACAAGATCCTGAGTCTGGTTTTTGCTATGCCCTGGCACTGTTTCTCATGATACGCTGACCCTTGTCCTCAGTACATGCTGATCCTGGTTCTCTACAGCCTGAATCTGATCCTCTCTATCCTCTCTCTTGCTTCACAATGGTTTTATTTTTTGCCTCACTGGGACCTGACTCTGGTTGGCACTGTGCCTTGAGTCTGGTCCACACTATGGCCTGACTCTGATCCTCAGTACAGGCTGACTCTGGTCCTCACTGCATGCTGACACTGTTCATCACTGGGCCCTGATTATGGTCCTGACTACAACCTGAATCTGGTCCATGCTATGGCTTGACACTCGTCCTCTATAGGGCTTGACCTTCATGCTTGCTTTGGCCTGAGTCTTGTCCTTACTTCAGCTTCACTAGCATCCTCATTACGTCCTTGATCTTGTCCGTGCGGAGAGCCTCACTCTGCTGCTCATTATGCCCTCACTGTGATCTTCACTACAGCCTCATTTTTGTGCTCAGTACACTGTTATTCTTTTCTCTTGATTACCTGACACTGATTCTCAGGATATGCTGACACCACTTCTCTTTCTGACCTGACTATGGTCTTCACTACACACTGACTCTTGTCCTCACTATGCACTGAGTTTGGTCTTCACTAGACCCTGAATCTGGTCTCTTTAAGGCTTTATTCTGGTCCTCAAAAAGGCTTGACTCTGAACCTCACTATGGCCTGAATCTGATCCTCTCAATGCTTGACTCTTTGCCTCACTACGGTGTGACACTTTGCAACACAGGGCCTAACTCTGGCCCTCAGTGGGCCCTGATTCTGGTTCTCTCTACGGCCTGACTCTGGTCTTCTCTACAGCCTGACTCTGGTGCTCTTTACACCCTGAATCTTTGTCTCACTACCATCCAATGCTTTGCCTCACTGGGCCTGATTCTGCTCCCCACTGGGCCCTGAGTCAGTTCTTCGCTGGGCCCTAAGTCTGGTCCACACTATTGTCTGACTCTGATCCTCAATACAGCCTGAATCTGGTCCTCATTATGGCATGACTCTCGTCATCACTAGGGCCTGACTCTCATGCTCAATAGGACCTGACTCTTGTCCCTACTTCATCCTGACTCTGATCCTCAATGGGCCCTGATTCTGTTCCTCCTTAGGCCCTGACTCTTGTCCTCACTAGGGCCTGGTTTTCGTAATCACTACCACTGACTCTGTCCTCTATGTCCAAACACTTTGTCTCATTATGACCTGACTCTTTGCCCCGATGGGGTATGAATCTTGTGCTCATTGGAGCCTGAAACTCTTCTTCTCTGGCCCCTGTCTCTGATCCTCAGTGTGCCCTAGTCTGTTCCTCACCAGGTCCTGATGGTGGTCCTCACTGTGGCTTGACTCTGGGCCTCACTGGGGACTCACTCTAGTCCTCTCTCAGGCCTGACTATGGTCCTCTGTACGCCCTGACACGTTGTCTCACTGGGCCTGTCTCTGGTCCTCATTAGGCTATGATTTTGCCCCTCACTCATACTAACTCTATCCTCTGAGAGCAAGATTCTCATCATCATTAGGGCCTGAAGCTCGAATCTACTAGAGTCTGAGTCTGATCCTCACTAGAGCCTGACTTTCTTCCTCACTATGGTCTCACACATGTCATCACTACATCCTCACTTGAGTTCTCACTCTAGCATCACTGGGGTGCTCACGATAACACCACTGTGGTCCTCCCTAGGTCCTCACTCCGGTCCTCTCTATGGCCTCACTCTTGGTCTTCACACAGCAGGACTCTTGTCCTCTATATTAAGAGGGCCTGATTTTCATGCTCTCTAGGTCCTGAATCTCATCCTCAGTATGCCCAGACTCTGGTCCTCATTAGGCACTGAATCTCTTCCTCAATGGGCTCTGATCCTGGTCCTCCCTGTGGCTTCACTCTGGTCCTTTCTACATCCTGAATCTGGTCCTCTTTATGGCATATTCTTGTCCTGTCTATGGCCTGATATTTTGCTTCACTGGGCTTGACTGTTGTCCTCACTGAGCCCTAATCTTCAGCTCTTCATGGCCTGCCTCTTTGCTCACTGGGCCCTGACACTGATCTTCAGTGGCCCCTGACTCTGGCCATTCTGTGGCCTGAACATGATGGTCTTCAGTATGTCCTAATTCTGGTCCTCCCTAGGATCTGAGTCTCATTCTCACTAGGACATGACTCTCATCTTCTCTACCTCCTGACACTAGTCTTCACTAGCTTCTGACTCTGGACCTCAATGTGTCCCAAGTCTGGTCCTCACTGAGCCCTGATTCTGGTTCTCAGTACATCTTGACTGTGATCTTCACAGGGGCCATCCTCACTCTGGCTGACACTGGCTTCTGTGGCCTGACACTTTGCCTCACTATGGCCCAACTCACTGATTCACTGGGACCTGTCCTTACTGGAGCTGACAATGTTCCTCACTTGTCCCAGATTATGGCCCTCCATATGGACTGACTCTAGTCCTCATTTTCTCATGACTCTCATCCTCAATAGAGCCTGCACTCATGCTCACTAGGACCTCTCTTTCATCCTCTGTAAGCCCTCACTGTGGTCTTCACTGTGCCCTGAGTCTGTTCCTCACTGGGCCCTGGAACTGGTCTCTTTAAGGCTTGAATCTGGTCCTAACAATGGCCTGATCTGGTCTTCTCTATGACCTGAGTCTGGTCCTTTTAACTGCTTGACTCTTTGCTTCATTAAAGTCTGGCACATTCACACACTGGGCCTGATTCTATTCCTTAGTGAGCCCTGCCTCTGGTCCTCTCTATGGTTTACTCTGCCTCACAATGAGCTAACTCTGTTCCTCACAATGGCCTGATTCTGTTCCTCTATATGGCCTGTTTCATTCACTTATACGGCCTGACACTTTCCTCACTGGGCCCTGAGTTGGGTCCTCCCTGGGACCTGAGTCTGGTCCTCACTATGGCCCTACTCTGGTCCTCACAAAAGCCTATATTCGTCTCACTAGAGCCTGCGTCTGGTCCTCTCTATGGCCTGTCTCTTTGCCTCCAAACTGACTGTCTCTTTGCCTACTATGGCCTGAGTTTTTTCTTCACTGGGGCCTGACACTTTGGCTCAATGGGGCCTGACACTTTCATCATGAAGCCTATAAAAATTCCTCACTAAGCATTGATTCTGGACTAGAGGCCAACTATGGTCCACACTGCCTGCTGAATCTGCTTCTCACTGGGCCCTGAGTCTGGTACTCCTGAGGGCTTGACTCTGGTGCTCACCAGGATCAGACTCTCATCCTCTCTTTGACCTGTTTCTCATCCTCACTTCAGCCTGACTCTCATCCTCCCTATGGCCTATGTCCAATATGTCTTGACCCTTTGACTCAAGACACCTGACACTTTGCCTCACTGGAGCCTGACTCTTTTCCTCTCTAGAGACTGACACAGTTCCTCACTGGGCCCTGATTCTGGTGCTCACTACAGCCTGACTCTGGTCCTAGTATGGCAGGCATCTGGTCCTGACTAGGGTCTGACTCTCGTGCTTACTAGAGCCTGACTCTCATCCTTAGTATGTCCTGAATCTAGTCCTCACTTGGCCCAGAGTTTGTTCCTCACTGGGCTCTGATACTGATCCACTCTACGGCTTATATCTGGTCCACTTTATGGCCTGATTCTGGGTCTGTCTACAACTGAATCTGGTCCTATCTACAGCTTGAATCAGTCTTCCTTACAGCCAAACTCTGTTACTCTCTATGGCCTGAATCAGGCCATGGTCTGACACAGTACTTACTGATGCTTTCTTCAATGGGCTCTGACTTGGGTCCTCAATGAGCCGTTAAAGTTTTCCTTTGTAGAGCCTGCCTCTGGTCCTCAATATAGCCTGACTCTGGTCCTTCCTCTCTACAGCTTTACTTTCTCCTCTCTATGGCCTGAATAAGTTCCTCACTATGGTCTGAACCTGTTCTTCATGACTTCATGATTCTGGTTCTCATTACATCCTCACTCATTTCCTCACAAGTACCTGAATCTGATTCTCTCTATGGCCTGACACTGTTTCTCATGATACTCTGACCCTTGTCCTCATTAGGGGCTGACTCTCATTCTCACTGTACCCTGAATCTGGTCCTCTCGACTGCCTGACTGTGCCTCACATCAGCTTGAATCTCTGCCTCACTGACCCTGACTCTCACTGGGCCCTGAGCCAGGTCCCTTGGGCGCTGCCCCTGGTCCTCTCTAGGGCCTGACTCTGTTTCTCACTAGGACTTGACTCTCATCCTCTCTGTGTCCTGACACTCATCCTCACTCTACACCATCTATGGTCCTCATGGCACCTTGATTTTTTTCCAGTGATGACACTTGACTATGGTTTGACTCTGATCCTCACTTGAGCCTGATTATCATCCTCACTGGGCTCTGCCTCTGGTCCTATTACGACATGACTAGGTCCTCACTAAGGACTGAATATCATCCTCACTAGGTCCTCACTCTCGTCCTCACTCCATTCTGACACTCGTCCTCCTTAGATGATGACTCTGTCCACATTGGTCCTGACTCTGTTCCTAGCTTGACTCTTGTCTCACCAGGGCCTGATTTGCATCCTCACAATGACCTGACTCTTTCCTATATGGCCTGACTCTTTGCCTCACTGTGGCTGACATTTTGCCTCACTGCAGCCTGACTCTTGTCCTCACTGGGCCCTGACTCTGGTCCTCACCATGACCTGTCTCTCACCCTGACTCTGGTGGTACTGTCTTGTTGACTACGTCCTGACTCTTGTGCTCACTAGGGCCTAATTCTTGTACTCACTACACCCTGACTCTGGTCCTCACTGTGACCTCACTCTGGTCCTAACTGTGGCATGACTCTCATCATTAATGTGACCTGCCTCTGGTCTTCTCTATGGTCTGACTCTGGTCCTCGCTATGACCTGACACTGCCTCACTGGGCCTGACTCACTGGGCCATGAATCAGGTTCTCACTGGATCCTGAGTCTGGTCTTCACTGGACCTTGACTAAAGTCCTCTCTACAACTGGTGTGTCCTCACTACAGACTGACTCTGATTCTCTTTATGGCTTAACTCTGTCCTCTCTGACGTGCCTGACACTTCTTCACTACACACCAATTCTTGTCTTATGGTGCGTAACTCTGGTCATCAATAGGCTGTGAGTATGGTCCTCATTGGGACCTGACTCTGGTCCTCCCTACAGCCTGACACTGGTCCTTCTAGGCCACGAATGTGGTCCTGAATGGGCCCTGACTCAGGTCCTCACTATGACCTGACTTTGCTCCTCACTTTGACCTGACTCTGGCCCTCTCTAGGCCCTGATCTCGTCCTTACTATACACTCACTTTGTCCTCATTAAAGCATGATTCTCATTATCACTAGGGCCTGAAATTCGTATCTGCAAGGGCCTGACTTTCATCTTCACCATGGCCTCAGACATGTCCTCACTCTGACCTCACTCAGGTCCTCACTTAGTCCTCTGATCCACTAGGGCCTGACTCTCATCCTCACTTGGGCCCGACTCCCCTCTTCAGTAGGGCCAGTTCTTGTCCTCACCATGGCCTGACTCTGTCCTTATGGCCTGACCCTTTGGTCACTATGACCTGACTCTGACTCACTGGTTCATGAATCTTGTCATCACTGGAGATTGACACAGTTCTTCCCTGGACCCTGACTCTGATCCTCACTGAAGCCTGACTCTGGTCCTCACTGGGCCCTGACGCTGGTGCTCTCTATGGCCTGAGCCTGTACCTGTCTGAGATCTGACCCATTGCCTCACTAGGCCTCACTCTGGTCCTCTCTAGGCCCTGATTCTGATCCTCACTACAGATTGACCCTGCCTCATATGCAGCACCATTCTCATCATCACTAGGGCAAAAGGCCGTGTCTACTAGGGCCTGGCTAGGAACTGATTTCCTCATGAGGGACTGATTTCATCCTCACTATGGCCTCACACATGTCGTCACTATGTCCTCACGCTAGTCCTCACTCTGGCCTCACTTGGGTTCTCTCTGGCATCATTCTGGTCCTCACTAAGTCCTCCCATTGGTCCTCTCTATGGCCTCACTCTGTTCTTCACTACTATCTGGCTTTGGTCCTCACTGTAGCCTGATTCTTGTCCTCATTATGGTCTCACTCTAGTCCTGTCTATAGCCTGACACTTTGCCTCACTGGGCCCTGACCCTTGTCCTCACTGGGGCCTGATTCTATTCCTCACTGGGCTCTGACACTAGTCTTGACTACAGCCTCACTCTGGCCTTCACTATTGCCTGACCTTAGTCCTCACTGCAGCCTGATTCTCATCCTCATTACAGCCTCAATCTAGTCCTGTCGATAGCCTGACAGTTTGCCTTGCTGGACCCTGACCTTTGTCCTCACTGGGCCCTGATTCTGGTACTCACTGGGCTCTGACACTAGTCTTCACTACAGCCTGTTCTGGCCCTCACTATTGCCTGATGTTAGTCCTCACTAGGGCCTGACTCTCATATTCATTTTTTTCTGACTCTTGTCCTCTCCACCTCCTGAATCTTGTCCTCATTAGTCACTGACTCAGGTTTTCACTGTGCCCTGAGTCTAGTCCTAACTTAGCCCTGGTTGTGGTCCCCACTAGGGCCGACACTCTTCCTCACTTTGTCCTGACTCTCATTCTCAGCAAGGCCTGACTCTGTCCTCTATGGCCTGATACTTTGGGTCACTACTTGCTTACTCATTGCCTCACTGGGCTATAGAACTTGTCCTCCTTGGAGACTGACACTGTTTCTTACTGGGCTCTGATTTTGGTCCTCACTATAGCCTAACTCTGGTCCTGACCACATCAAGACTCGTGCTTCAATAGGGCCTGATTGTCATGCTCACAAACACCTGATTCTCATCCTCTACACCCTAACTCTCTTCCTCTCTAGGCACTGATTCCGTTCCCCACTGGATCTGATCCTGGTCCACTCTATGGCTTGAATCTGCTCCTTTCTACATACTGAATCTGGTCCTCTATACAGTCTGACTCTACAGTCTGACTCTGGTCTTCTGATAGCACAACTCTTTGCCTCACCATTGCCTGGCATTTTGTTTCACTGGGTCTGACTTTGGTCCTCACACCACTTTGACTCTTTGCCTCACTGGGAATTGACACTGGTCCTCAGTGGGCCCTGACGCTGGACATCATTGTAGCCTTAATATGGCCCTCACTATGTCCTGATTCAGGTCCTCGTTATAGTCTGAGTTTCATCCTACTAGGGCCTGACTGTTGTCTTGCCTACATCCTGCCACTCGTCCTAACTATACCTGACCCTGGACCTCAATGTGCCTTGAGTCTCATCCTCACTATGCCCTGATTCTGATCCTCGCTACATCTTGACTCTGATCCTCACTGGGGCCTGACTCTCATCATCAGTTTGACCTGACTCTCATTCTTACCATGCCCTGATTGTGTCTTCTACAGCCTGAGACTTTGCATAGCCATGACCTCTTTGCTTCACTCTGTCATAAACCTTGTCCTCACAGGACCCTGATGCTGCTGCTCGCTCAGCCTGAATCTGGTCCCCACTACAGCCTGACCCTGGCCCTAAGTGGCCCCTCACTCTGGTCTTCTCTATGGTCTGACTTGGTCATCTCTAAGGCCTGGCACATTGCTTTAATTGGCTCTTCTCATTAGGACCTGATTTTGGTCCTCACACTGACTGATTCTGCCCTCACTATAGTATGACCCTCATCATCACTAGGACTTAAACCTCATGTCTGAAAGGGCTTGACTCTCGTCTTCAGTAGCACTAGACTCTCATCCTCACTTTCACCTGACTCATCCTCACCACAGCCTGAATCTGTACTCTATGGCCTATCACTTTGCATGACTACTTCTTGACTCTTTGTCTCGCTGGGTCATGAATCTTGTCCTCCCTGGAGACTAACACTGCTCCTCACTGGGCTCTGATTTTGGTCTTTATTACAGTCTGACTCCTGTCCTCACTATGGCATGACTCTCGTGCTCACTAGGACATGAGTCTCACCTCACTAGGCCGTGAGTCTGATTCTCACTAGGCACTGATTCTCTTCTCACTAGGCTCTGCTCCTGGTTGGCTCTATGGCTTGATTCTGGTCCTTTCTACATCCTGAACCTGGTCCTCTCTATAGCCTGACACTTTGTCTCACCTCGGCCTGACATTTCGTTTCACTGGGCTTGACTCTGATCCGCCCTGTGCGCTGACTCTTCAGCCTGACTCTGCCTCACTGGGATCTGAAGCTGGACATCAGCTAGCCTGAATATGGTCCTCACTATGTCCTGATTCTGGTCCTCACTAGGGTGTCAGTCTCATCCTCACTAGGGCCTAAGTGAGCATGAAAAGCAGGCCCTATTGAGGAAGAGAAGCATCCATACTGTGGACCAGAGTCAGATCATAGTTAAGACCATACCAAGGCCCATTAATGAACAGTGTCATCATAAGGACCAGAGTCAGGCAGTATTGAGAGTCAGAGTGTGGCAGGTCCCAGTGAGGAACCAGACACAGGTCCCAGTGAGGAACCAACACAGGGCTCTGTGAGGAGCAGAGTCCTATGCAGTGAGGCAAAGCACTCTGCATCCTGACACTCATCCTCACTAGAGGCTGACTCTGGATTTCAGTGTGCCCTGAGTCTCATCCTCACTATGTCCTGATTCTGGTCCTTACTACATGTTGACTGTGATCCTCACTAGGGCTTGACTCTTGTCCTCACTTTGGCCTGACTTTCATCCTCACTAGTGCCTGACTCTCATTCTCATTTTGGGTGAAAATTTCCTAGTAGCAGGTCACTTTCAGCAAACAGAATGGTGAGAAACCTATATTCCTTCACTGAATGAATGGCAATCAATAGAGTGTTTTTCAGGCATCTGTCTTTCAGCAACTGTCTAGATTCCAAGATGCGAGAACACCACATTTGCACAGAGGCCTTCATTTCCAGAGTCATATCCAATATGTTTCCCTGCTTTTTCCAAGCCTTGTGAACATGGTACTACATCATAAGACTACCCATGAGGAAACAGGCTGCAGGAGTGTGTCTGACAGAGCTGAGTGCCATACTGTTTTTACCTAGTTTAGTTGGCATTCCAGTAGAAATGATCTTGCCACAAGGAATTGCAAGCTGCCTGCTTGCTTCAGAAATCCCAGTGTTTTGACCAAAGCTATTGCTGTCATAAGCAGGAAAACAGCAATTGGACTGATTTTCAAGCAGCTGCTAAGCCACAGCCTACTATGGCCAACAGAGAGAAAATGCTAATATTGCCAACAAGGTCCAGTATCCAGCTTCATGCTCAGAATGTGGCCAAGCACCATCCAAGAATTTTCCAGATAGACCTAGGCTCACTGGATCCTTCCTACAGAGAATAATTGAATAAACTTGGGGGTTTTTGTTTGTTTCTCCCTGTAGTTATGCAATCACTCCCTCCTATGACAACTGTGAAGGGAAATTGTTACTTAAAAATGACGTCCAAGCAAGGATTTTCAAGTAGTGGGTTACTCTCAGCAACCAGAATCCTGGGAAACATTATTTCTTTGATGAATGAAAGGAATAAAAAGAGAGTGTTTTTCAGGGTTCTATCTATCAGGAACTGTCTAGATTCTCTAAGATGTGAGAACTCCTTGTTTGCACAGAGGCCCTGATTTCCATACTCATAGCCAATATATTTCCCTGCATTTTCCAAGCCTTGTGAACACATTCTTAGGTCATTTTGGGTCTGCCCATGAGGAAACAGGCTTCGGGAGATTGTCTAAGAGTACTGAGTGCCATATTGTTTTTGCCTAGATTAGTTGAATTTTAATGGAAATGATCCTGCCACAAGGAGTTGCAAGCTGCCTGCTTGTCAGAAATCAGAAAGGTTTGACCAAACAGTCTCTTTCCTGGTGGCTCAGAGGTTAAAGCGTCTGCCTCCAATGTGGGAGACCCGGGTTCGATCCCTGGGTCGGGAAGATCCCCTGGAGAATGAAATGGCAATCCACTCCAGTATTCTTGCTTGGAGAATCCCATGGACAGAGAAGCCTAGTAGGTTACAGTCCACGGGGTCGCAAAGAGTCGGCCACAACTAAGCGACTTCACCTCACCTCATTGATGTCCTAAGTAGCAAAACATTAATTAGATGGATTATCAGGCAGCTGCTAGCATGCACCCTTTTAGGGCCAACACAGAGAAAATGCTAATTTTGCCAACAAGGTCCAATATCCAGGTTCACACTCAGTATGTGTCCCCAAGAATTTTCCAGACAGACCTAGGATCACTGGATCCTTCCTAGAGAGAAAACTTGATGGAACACAGATTTTGATGTTTCTCAACATCAGATGACCTCCCAGAGAAGTGCCAAGCAGTCTGATTCAGGAGAAGTGAAGTTGCTCAGTCATGTATGACTCTTTGTGATTCCTTTGACTGTAGCCAACCAGGCTTCTTTGTCCATGGCATTTTGCAGGCAAGAGTAGTGCAGTGGGCTGCCCTTTCCTTCTCCAGGGGAAATTCCTGACCTGGGTATCTTACGCACATCTCCCACATGGCAGACAGACACTTTCTCCTCTGAGCCACCATGGATGCCCACCTAATATTTTGAAAAGCCAACTACTTAAGAAATGGTTCTAGGTTTGAAGAGTAAAATGAGCCTGTGTGTGTTTCTGGCAGGTTACATGCTGCAACTATACAGGTTTCACAGGGCAAATGACTGCTTTTGAACGTCGTACCCCAATTCCAGGTTCACAAAAACACGTCTCCCTGCAGTTTCAAAGCTGTGTAAATTCACTCCTAGGAGTCAAGGTATGATTCGTGTATACTGACTTCTATATCTGGGCTTCCAGTGATCAGCTAAAACTGTACTGTCAGAGGACTTCCAGCTAGAAAAGACAAGCAGCATGTTTCTCTCAGAAAACACAAACATTTGATAAAACTTGCTGTCATAAAGAAGGGGAAAATGCTCCAATGTGTTTCCCCATCAAGTTGGAGACTGCAAGTATTCTGGATTTGTTAGGTGAAAATGCTGCTTTCTCTTCAGGCACCGAGTTCTAGGTGCAGAAAAACGTTGCCCCACAGGTTTGGAGCTATACAAAGGCACACCTAGATCACACTGCATCATTTCCTTAGAAAAGGATTCAGGGAAGAATATTTCGTGAGGGCTTGTACTCTACCTGTTGCTACTCTGAGT
This sequence comes from Madoqua kirkii, assembly GCA_006408675.1. Classification (NCBI taxonomy): domain Eukaryota; kingdom Metazoa; phylum Chordata; class Mammalia; order Artiodactyla; family Bovidae; genus Madoqua; species Madoqua kirkii. The sequence goes on from SJYC01061303.1 coordinate 19,670, forward strand.
AGGCAAAATTACACTGTCAGATGACTTCGTAGCATTAATAAGCAAGGGCGTGTGCTTTCAGAAAACAGATACTTAAGCAAAGCTGTGGGTGTAAGGAAGAGAGAAATGAACCCATGTGTTTCTTCCAGGCATCAGACTGCAACATCCAGCAGTCACACGAAGAAATGCCACTTCTGCCTTTAGGCTCCAAATCCCATGCTAACAAAAAACAAATGTCTGTGTGGTTAGAAAGCTGTCTGAGAGAACAAGGACAGATAGCACCATTCCATGAGTAAAGAGTTCACGAGGAGTGCTCTGAGGGTCCAGCAGGGAGTGTTCTCTGAGTTTGGCTGCCATACCCGCTGTTAGCTTAATTCGGTGAAGCTGGACTGGGTGTTGCCTTCCCAGTGAGAAATGGCCAGCAGCATGTTCCTTTCAGAAAACTCAAAGAATGGACCAAAGCTGTTGTCATAATGCACAGAAAAATGACCCAGTGTGTTTCCTGGCTGGTTTGAGGCTGCAAGTCTGCTTTTACAGGAAGAATATACTGATTTTGCCATATTGCCTGGAATTCCAGCTTCAGGTAACATGTTTCCCTACACATTTAGAGCTGCATAAAGACACTCATAGTTGACAGACACTGTTCCATTTGAGAAGCCAAAATATCATTGGAGAGTGCTCTGTGAATGTGGATGGCCAAGCCTGTTTTTACTCTGATTAGGTGAAACATACTGTCAGATGACCTCGCAGAGGGAGATACCAAGCAGCCTGATTCAGGACAAGTGAGCTTGCTCAATCGTGTACGACTCTTTGCGATCCCTTTGAGTGTAGCCAACTAGGCTCCTCCATTGGGGTGCTCAACTGTGGCTGTGGGGCTAGGATGCTCAGACCGCGACCATCCTGCTGCTGCTGCTGCTGCTGCTGCGGCTAAGTCGCTTCAGTCGTGTCTGACTCTGTGCGACCCCATAGTCGGCAGCCCACCTTCATCTTCAAATGGAAGTCCACGTCTTCTGTCTTATTTACTCTTCAAACTAACATTGGGAGATGATCGTTTGGTAAGAGAAGAAATATCAAATCACTATGTTGTATACCAGGAACTAACAGTGTTGCAGATCAATTATACTTCAAAAAAAAACACACAAAGAAACAAACTCATATAGAAAAAGGGGTCAGATATGTGGTTCCAGGAGTTGGGTGTAGGGGACAGGGGACTGGTGGCGGCAGTCAAATGTACGAACTTTGAACTATGAGGATTAGGACCATAACCAACAACCTACACACACAAACACTGCTGTGTGTCATAGATGAAAGCAGTTGAGAGAGCAAATCTCGAGAGTTCTTATCACAAGGAAAAATTTCTTTTATTTTGCATTTTTATGAGACCATAGATGTTCATTAAACTTACTGTGATAATCATTTCATGATGTATGTAAGTCAAATCATTGCACCATACACCTTTAACTTATACAGTACTATCCATCAATTATAACTCGATAAAACTGGAAAAAATAATACTGTTGGGGGGTGAACAAGTGGTTTATGTTATTTTCCTAGTAGTCTTCCAGTAAGGACAGCTTCTGGTCTCTCTCTACTCCACCTTTTCAAACTGCTGCCAGATCATTTGCCCTTGAGCTCAGTTGTCATCTTGACACTCCTTCAGCTCAGTGTTTTTCACTGGTTCCTAACCACCCAGAGGACAAATCCAAACTGATGCTTCAATCCAAACCATTAGAGCTGTGGCATGTACAGACCCCATTTGCTCCTAAATCTTTGCCTTTAATCACACAATTCCCTCCTCCCAGGGACCCTTTCTCTAGTTCTTGTTAAAGTCAGTGCCCATCCACATCCATCTTTTAAAGACCAGTTCACCCTCTCCAAAAGCTTTGTCCCCACTGAGCTCCTGGAGCAGAAATATGCAGATAATCACCTTCAACCAGGCTGTATAAACACTCATGCATTATCCCCTCTAGTAATATCTCAGCTCTTGGCTGTCAGGGTGAACACAGTCACACACACAGAACACCCAAACAGACATACACTCTCTCTTTCCTCTCTCCCTCTCTCTAAGCTTCATATAGCATCCGTATGAATAAACAACACCTATCTGGGTGCTTCTGTCATTGTTGTTTAGTTGCTAAATCATGTCTGACTCTTTTGCTACCCCATGAACTTGCAGCATGCGAGGCTTCTCTGTCCATGGGATTTCCCAGGCAAGAATACTGGAGTGGGTTGCCATTTCCCTATCCAGGGGATCTCCCTGGCCTAGGGATTGAACCCACATCTCCTGCACTGGCAGGTGGAGACTTTACCACTGAGCCACCTGGGAAGGCTCAAGATGTTCCCAAGTTCTATGATAAATAGTATCTCAATTAATGGTAAGACACTCTCATAGCTGAGGAAACAGAGTCCCTGATCGGCAGTGACCCTCCAGCCTGGGTCCTGTGCTCTGATTGTCTCTCTTTGCCACACGTTGGCTGAATAAAGACACTCTGATTTCTAGGGGGTAGCTTCATGAGATCTGTACTGTCTTTCACAACTGTACGGAAATTAAGAAATGCGTGTCCAGTTTACACCAGGATCAACACCACCATGTCTGTCCAGCTGAGAGTGCACACAGAGCTGCAGGCTTTCCATCTAAGTCTGGCCAGAGAGGATGAAAGGTCACAGGCAGGAAACATGCACTCCTGGACCCCATGGCAGCAGGTTCAGCATCTGCCAACAAGAGACCCGCATCATGCCATCCCCCGTCCACGTCCCAGACCCCTGACTAGAGCCCAGGGCGCAGCTCACGCCTTCTCCCTGAGGCAGCCCAGCCAGGGTCTGTTTCTGAGCTGCAGACTCAGCCACTGCACAACCAGAGGGCTTCCCAGCCCAGGGGGAGCCAGGACAGGAGCAGGGAGGTGGGCCAGCCCACGCAGCTTCTCTGCAGGACCATCACCAGCAAGCGCCAGGCCAGTGCAGCTCGTTCTGTGCCTGATCCACCCCCCTCAGAGGTGGGACTTCACTGTCCCTCTTTTTCTGGATAAGCTTTCTTTCCATTCTTCTCATTACTAGCATCTGAAAGGCTGGGAGTCCTGGGCAAGCCCTCAGCATCTTCTGACAGAGACATGTCCATCCTACCTGGGAATTCTTCTGCGTTGCTTCCCCATTTAAATGCAACATGCAACTGTCAACTACAAATTGGCACTTACCAAGAGCATTGCCAATGACTGAACAACAAACATGTTTGCCATCTGCCTCTACAGAGACTGAACCCCATGCTGCCATAGCTGTTGACTTTCAACACCCCCCCGAGGGATTTCAGGGTGAAGTGAAGCACTCTGTGGTCCAGGGAATCTGGTGGGAAAGGTCTTATAGATAGTTGGATGTTTTCCAGAACAGATTTTATAATCTCAATCCTTGCATCTCCTCATATCTAGAGAAGCACTAAATCCCTTCATGGCGGCATCAGATTCTCATGACTAACAAAAAACCTTTTGTAAATTGAGTGCCTCATGGTATTGAACTCCCCCTTCACCAAAACCTTATACACTGACTTTCCCCCACTGTTGCTTTGGAGCAGTCTCTCAGAGCTATCTGAGTTGCGGACTCCCGGGCTGCAGTCCTCATTTTGCCCCAAATAAAACTTAACTCACAACTCTCAAGTTGTACATCTTTTTTTTAGTTGACACAACTATGAGGGCGACACAAGAACTGGGCTTCCTGAAAAGTCAATGAAACTTATCAAAACCACAGGGTTAACAAAGCACCAAGGGAAAGAGCCAGCTAACTGCCTGGGAGGACTTTAGAGAAATTTGCAAATGAAAAAGTCTAAGCTGGTCACCAGCACAATGAAGAGACTGAGGGGCAGCAAAAAGCAAGGAAGGGAACCCTTCCCATGCTGAGGACTTTGACCCTATTTTAAAGAAGAGGATAGTGAGGCCCTGAGTTCTCATGACTAGTAGGTTATAGAGCTGGCATATCAATGGTGTTTCCGTTTTTACCTTCCAAACACAAGAAAGAAGAGGCAAAAGGCACAGCTTACTGAAGAAACTTAAGTCAGAGAAAGTCAAAAGTGAGGGAGGGAGACAGGAGACTTTCTTTGAAGAAAACAGTAAGTCCTGGGTTTGCTGTCCTGGAAAGCAGAAAAGGGAAATAGACTCTAGTGATATCAATTACACTCATTACTATTAATATAGTGCTTTAAAAGTTTGCAAAGGATTTTAATTTTGCAAAACAGAAAAAACAGTTCTAACTGAATTTAATGTAAATTAAATGTTTATATATATATATAAACATTAATCACACACATACACATACACAAGGGTCCAGGTAGGGTATAATACAACCTATTGAAAGGTTGTTGTTGAACTATGAAAGACACCAGGATTCTTGGCCTCCGGAGGAGAAGATTTCAATCCAGGGCCAGAGAGGAGGTGTGATTGCTCAGAGCTTTTGTGTAATAAAGTTTTATTAAAGTATAAAAGAGATAGAGAAAGCTTCTGACACAGATATCAGAAGCAGGCCACAAAGAGTGCCCCTCACTAGTGTTAGCAAGGGAGTTATATACTTTTAAATTAGTTATTACAATAAATCAAAAGAATGTCTGGAGGTTAAAAAGATCTTGCTAGACCCACTCCCATAACTTACATTTTAAGATAACAGGATTAGCCAGAGGTTTTCAGGAAGGAGAAACTGTCCTCAAGCAGGATACATTGTTGTTAAATAATCCTTAGTACAGAGTTTAAACTGAGTTTCTTATGTAATCATCAGTTTGAGGCTTAAATATAAAAACATCTTATGTGACTAAGACTAACGAATGTAGAGGGGGAAAAAATTTTGTCCTTTCCTCCTCCTTGAGAATTCCAGACCCCTCTCTCCTTGGAGACTCCCCGGACTTCTTATCAACCTGCCTAGTAATTGACTGTCTCACTATGAAGCACTGCCTGGACTTGAAATTTCTTGCTATATTTTCAGTTCAGTTCAGTTCAGTTCATTCGCTCAGTCGTGTCAGACTCTTTGCGACCCCATGAATCACAACACACCAGGCCTCCCTGTCCATCACCAACTCCCGGAGTTCACTCAGACTCACATCCATCGAGTCAGTGATGCCATCCAGCCATCTCATTCTCTGTCGTCCCCTTCTCCTCCGGCCTCCAATCACTCCCAGCATCAGAGTCTTCTCCAATGAGTCAACTTTTCGCATGAGGGGGCCAAAGTGCTGGAGTTTCAGCTTCAGCATCATTCCTTCTAAAGAAATCCCAGGGCTGATCTTCAGAATGGACTGGTTGGATTTCCTTGCAGTCCAAGAGATTCTCAAGACTCTTCCCCAACACCAGAGTTCAAAAGCATCAATTCTTCAGCACTCAGCTTTCTTCACAGTCCAACTCTCACATCCATACATGACCACAGGAAAAACCATAGCCTTGACTAGATGGACCTTAGTCAGCAAAGTAATGTCTCTGCTTTTGAATATGCTATCTAGGTTGGTCATAACTTTTCTTCCAAAAAGTAAGCGTCTTTTAATTGCATGGCTGCAATCACCATCTGCAGTGATTTTGGAGCCCAAGAAAATAAAGTCTGACACTGTCTCGTTTCCCCATCTATTTCCCATGAAGTGATAGGACTGGATGCCATGGTCTTAGTTTTCTGATGTTGAGATTTAAGCCAGCTTTTCCACTCTCCACTTTCACTTTCAAGAGGCTTTTTAGCTCCTCTTCACTTTCTGCCATAAAAGTGGTGTCATCTGCAAATCTGAGGTTGTTGATATTTCTTCTGGCAATCTTGATTCCAGCTTGTGTTTCTTCCAGGTATATTGAATGGTTTGCCTTGGAAATGAACAGAGATCATTCTGTCTTTTTTGAGATCACATACAAGTACTGTATTTTGGACTCTTTTGTTGACCTTGATGGCCACTCCATTTCTTCTAAGGGATTCCTGCCCACAGTAGTAGATATAATGTAGTAGATATAAGCTCTCAGGATCAACAAGAATAACCACGTAGAAAGGGACCCTGGTTGTGTGGTACAGAAAGAGATAGGCAGTGGTCAGCACTGAAAAATAAACACGAAATACTAACAAGCACTCCTAAGAATGAAACAGGTCTGAAGTGGTTTCAGTACCCTTGACACCAACATAAGACCAAAGGAAGTCTGCCCCAAAGGATCCTCTCTTGCCAAATACTCAACAGTCCAACCATGATAAAAGAAAGTAAAGTTCCAAGAACCTCAGGATTATTCCTCTCTCTAAAAAAGAACCAAATTCCTCCCCTTTAACCTCTCCAGCTGACTTCACCCCAAACCCACCTCTAACTTCAAACATAAGCAAATAAATGAATTCTACAAGTTCCACACGGTCCATTTCTGCCTTCACTTCGCTTTGCAGAAACTGACTCTACAGCACATGAATTTTAAAATAGTCTGAAAATGTAAGTACTCTCTTGTAATCCAAACTGGAAGAAAAGAAATACTGAATTGGAATGACAGTTTCATTTTCCTTTAAACCAAACTGATTCAACAGGTCTCTTTTCTTTCCACAACTACAACTAAGCCTGGCTTTTAAAGAGAACCCAACCAGGGCTAACATCTTCCAAACTGGAAGAAAAGAAATACTGAATTGGAATGACAGTTTCATTTTCCTTTAAACCAAACTGATTCAACAGGTCTCTTTTCTTTCCACAACTACAACTAAGCCTGGCTTTTAAAGAGAACCCAACCAGGGCTAACATCTGCTCCTTGATAAGACTGTTGCTGTTGTTGTTTATCACTAAGATGTGTCTGACTCTTTCATGACCCCATGGACTGTAGCCTACCAGGCTCCTCTGTCCATGGAATTCTCCAGGCAAGAATACTGGTGTGGGTAGCCATTCCCTTCTCCAAAGAATCTTCCCAACCCAGGGATTGAACCCACATCTCTTGCAGAGAAGGTGGATTCTTTACCCCTGAGTCACCTGGGAAGCCCCTTAACATAATCAAATGTTATTTTCTAAATGAGTCTAATATGTCACTACCCATCCAAGGAATAAACTGCATGGCATTTCTGCATCGATAGTTTTCTGCTTCTGGGTCTACCAAATTAGACAAAGGCCCATCAGTGTACAATTTGCTCCTAACAGAAGGGAATAACAGCCTGGACCACATGGTCCAGGATTTGTGACTATAGAGTGGACAGCCAAGGAACCATAAAACTAAGTTGGCGAGCCTCCAGTGAAAATGGCAGGGCTCCTTTAACTCAATCAAAAATAATGTTGTGACCAATATAATATTATACAGCCTGCTAAGTGCAGGAGTAGAAGCGAGACCAAAGTCAGACAAAGACTGCAACCTGAAGGACCCATGAGGCCAGCATAATACCCACAAGAACAGACTAGACAAATTAGGAGTGGTCTGAGGGGCTGCTTTCCTGTGGTGCAGAATCAAGTTCCTTAGCACACCCATAACGTCTAGACCACACAAAAGAACTTGTTTCAACCAGTGTAAAGCCTGAAGACTGTCCAGTGAATAAAATTTCAATGACGTATGTACCAGTAAAAAAAAAAATACAAGAACTAATTAATGTTCTAGTAAAGATACAAAAAAAAGTACTTAATGTATTTATTTTTAAAATTTTTATTATCTGAGATTAACTAGCTCAAATATACAGAAAATGACAGAAAATAACATGACAGGTTTAAAGCAATACTGACATTTCGCTTTGTTTACCTCATTTTTTTTTTAAGATTCTTTTTGTTGTGGACCATTTTTCAAGTCTTTATTGAACTTACAATACTGCTTTAGTGTTTTTTGCCCGTGAGGCATGTGGGATTTTGGTTCCCTGACCAGAGACTGAACCTTCACCTCCTGCATTGCAAGGGGAAAATTCTTAACCAGTGGACCACTCTTAATCCTGATTAAAGCTACATATACCCACTTTTTTTAAGATTGTATTTCCATAGAGTATATATGTATATGTATAACTGATTCACTTTGCTATATAGCAGAAACAGAACATTGTACATGAACTACACCCAAATAAAAATTACTGAATAAAAGATAAAATAAAAAGCAATATAACATTAAAAAAAAAAAAGCTCTGCAAAAGTAGTAGGTACTTAATGTACATCTGCTGGTGAGCAAGTGATATGTACTCATAGACCTGTTGTGTTTCAGAGAACAGAGAGTGTGCACCCGGTTCTTTCTGATGAAAGGGACAGACAGTATTTCAGAAAGGAGCTGGACTTTAATTCCTGAGGCCAAAAGAGAGACATTGGCAATGACACAAGACATTAAGGTTCATGTCATCAAGAGAGAGTGGACATGTTAGGGGAAACTAACTGAAGCCACCTCCCCTAGCCAGGCACCATAGTAACCATCTGTGTGAGCTATTTTATGGCAGGAGGTCCTGGTAAAGATTTGGAACTAATAAGCCTCCACTGACCAGAAGAGTTAAGGGAAGGTCAAAAGGAGACGACCCCTCCTAGTATCCTTCTTGCTGGCATCCATCTTGGCTTAGCAACACCTGCACCACCAGGATGGACCTTGAATCAGAATGGTTGGCCAAAGACAACCCTGAAACTAATCCCATCACCATGGCAGAGCAGTCCTCCTGGCTCCCCAGGTGCCCCTTTCCAAGAAAGTCTCCTGTTTTGTCAGCATGTGTGTCTTCATTTCTGAATTTTAGACAACAGCCCACTCCTCAGGCCCTGGAAATGGTCCCCCTTACTGCAACAGATATGGGGAGACATGTTGTTTTGACCTGCTCTGACCAATGCTGTAATCACTGATGTGATTTCTGAGTACCTTGAATGATGCCAGTCTGAAATGAAATGGGCTGGATTTCAAAGACTTAAGTCAAAAAAATATGCAATATCTCAGAATTTCTCTTATTGATTACATAAATAATGAGAATTTGAATACATTGGGTTAGTTAAAATAAATTTTAACATTGATTTCTCCTGTTTCATTTTACTATTTTTATGCAGCTACTAGAATGTTGTAAATTTATGTGGCTCTCATCATATTCTGTTGGGCAGCCCTCTAGAACACCCTTGTTCTCTCTAATGCTACTCTTTTTTCAGTTCCCATTTGCAGCAGCCATAGTTTGAGGCAATTTCTTTTCTCTTTCCTTAAAAAATGTACCTTCCCTTATCGCAAGGGGTGATAATTTGTTAAGTACTTTGAAAGATAGGAAAGAGCTTCAAGGACCTTTGTGTTTAACAATAATTCCTTTGCAATAGTTCTGATATTCAAAATGAACCTATGCATGAATGTTAAAATCTCTGAGTCTCTTTACCTCTGAAATCACCATCAGAACATTTCCTTTCCTGTCTCTAAATTTTCCATAGAGGCTTAGGCTCTATTCAACTCTTCACTGCCTGAGGTAGTGTGAATTTTGTTTCTGCAAGTGATTTTTTATAGCATTCTCTGGTTTTTCTTTTCCTCCTGTCTGAGAAAAGACACACGGAAGCATTGGAACAGGCTTCTTGGTAAACAGATCTTAATTTTCCTTCATTTACAGGATTTGACTTGCTTCTGCTTTCCCTGAGGAGTCTACAGTCTCTAAAGAACCACAAAGGAGCATTTATTTGCTCGTTTTCTTTTTTTCATCTCATTTTAAAAATATACTTATTGTTTGGCTCCATTGGGTCTTAGTCACAGCACTCAGGGTTTTTGTTGCAGCACATGGATTCTCCAGCTGTGGTTCTGCTGTATTCACGCATCGCAGGAAACACACTCACTCAGAAGAACAATGCAGATAGTGGAGGGCAGTTTATCACACCAGCGGGCTCAAGGCAGAGTCTCCTCTTATCCAAGGACCCTGACCAGTTTTTTGGAAAATTTTATATCCCTTAAGTGTATGTGCCCAAACCCACCTCCCCAAACTTCCTGAAACTAGTCTGAACAAATGAAAAGAAAAACACAGTCGAAGTTAACCCATGATTCATATGCCTTAAGCCTAGGTAGTTGCTGCTGCTGCTGCTGCTAAGTCGCATCAGTCATGTCCGACTCTATGCATCCCCAGAGATGGCAGCCCACCAGGCTCCCTCATCCCTGGGATTCTCCTGGCAAGAACACTGGAGTGGGTTGCCATTTTCTTCTCCAATGCATGAAAGTGAAAAGTGAAAGTGAAATCGCTGTCATGTCCAGACTCTTCACAAACCCATGGACTGCAGCCTCCCAGGCTCCTCCATCCATGGAATTTTCCAGGCAAGAGTACTGGAGTGCGGTGCCATTGCCTTCCCCAAGCCTAGGTAGTTAACAGTGCACAATTATCAATAGACCTGTGGTCATACCCCAATAAGCATAATAGAATGTATTATTCTATTCAGTCACACAGATAACTAGGGTATTCTTTTAGGTGAAGGAGTCTAGGTACGAGCCCTGGGGCTCTTCCATCCGGGAGGTCTGGTTTTCCAGTTGGTATGTTGTTTCCATAGATACTGGGCATATAGCTCAAAGTCCACAGTCTGGCCCAAAATGGAGTCCAGCTTTCAAGACGGAGACTGTTCTGTTTCCTCCTTCAGTACCACAGGCTCCAGAGCCTGTGGGATTAAGTTGCCCTACTCCAACCAGGGATTAAACCTTAGTCCCCTGCATTGCAAGGTGGATTCTTAACCACTGGACCAACAGGGATGTCCTTCATCTCACTTTCAAGAAGGGAACCAGAACACTGATATTATTTGAAAGGGAAAGAGGTAAGATTAATTACCGCAATTTGGTTTTATCAGGTGAAACACAAAACTGTTAGCCCAAGTCAACTGCATCCGGCTTCTTCCCTCATGCCCTGTTCTCATCTGGGGCAGGAGCAGTGGTGGTGGTGTAGGGAAGAAGCATAGACTCAGCCTCTTTCCTGGCTGGGAACTACTCATAAGTAGAAGGTGTTACAGTCTAACAGTGTCTAATAACAGTGTTTAAATGATGTAGGTTAGACCCCTATGTATGGTCAGGCCACTCAAGATGGCTGTTCTCTTATTGTCTGAATATACCCAATTTGACCAGTCCCTGCCTCACTCTCAGCCTACTTACCTGACTGACCTTTGCTGTTAATCAGAGAGCTTAACCACAGCTTGTTCTAATCTTCAGAGCAGGATTATCTCTATTATAAATTGATCAAAGGGGCAGTTAGGAGTGTTTCTCAGGTAACCTGACATCAGTTCCCTCTGTAACTGGTAACTTCCCTCTTCCTTCAGTAGCAAAGCCTGCTGCCATGTCCTGCTGGTCACCTGGCGCACAAGGTCGGGTGTCATTCCAGGGCCCTGCTTCAGACATGTAAGCTCTCCCTGTTGCAGGAAGGTGGCCCCCTTCCAGGGCCCAAGAGTGGGCTCTTGTCCAACACTCAGAAATGAATTGTCTGAGAGACACACATGCTGACACAGTCAAGAGATTTCACTGGGAAGAGGCTTGGGGGCGGAGGGCAGCAGGGTGAGGGGGCCCAGGAGGACTGCTCTGCCCAGGGCTGGCAGTCTCACATTTTGTGGTAATGGGACTAGTTTCCAGGTTTTTATGGCAGCTTGGAATACTACATATCCAGAAGTAGAATTGCTGGATCATATGGGAATGATATGCTTAACATATATATATATGTTTAAGACCTGCCATACTCTTTTTCATAGTGGCTGTACCATTCTGCATTCCCACCAACCTGGAGCTGACTTTGAATAAGCGTTAAGAGGGAATGGAGACAGAGGAGCACCTGAGAAAGCAGAGAGGCCTTGAAGGAACAATATATGTGGCCACATCAAGAGAAGGGATGGCGGGATGAGCCTGAGGCAGTGGACAGGAGGTGGCCCCTAAAGTTTGCTTCTTACACTGAAATCCAAGGAGGGACGGAGGGATTTAACAGTGGTGATGGGGGTGTGTAGGGAGGGTTGGCCTAAGAGGTCTGCGTTCCAAGAAATCCACTGACAGGAGTGTGGAAGGCGCGATAGACATGGAAAGTCCACGAAAGCACTTCTCAGAAGCAGACAAGAGCCTGAAGAACAGCGCTCGGGCTGGAGGGGGGACTTGGGTGTAGAGGAAGCAACGCCACAGGGTCGGAGTCAGAGAAGCTGCAATTCAGGATAACTTCCCCTGGAGAAGGCTACATCACAGGGTCAGAGGCAGAGACGACTCAGGATAATTGCCCATGGGCAGACCCTAAGATGAGCCCCGGATGTTCATGCCCTGTGTAATCTTGAGTGAGGCAGTACTGTGCCTCACTTCTAGACAAAGTGAAAGCAAGAGTATTTTGCAGATAAAATCAGTTCATTTTGAGTCCATCAAGAGGGAGAATATCCTGAGTGGCCTGATTTCAAAACCCTTAAAAGAGGAACTGGGCCCTTTCCAGCTGAGAGAGTCCTATTGGTGCAGGGAGAAACTGATTCTGACTCCATGTTGAAACTGTTTCTTTGACTTGCTTTCCATTGTTTTTGTTATTATTATCATACATAATGGCCTGCTTCAGAGGACTCTGCCCCTCTGCCTGTTAAAGTGCTTTGTTCAGAACCCTGCCCACCTGCAGATGGCAGGAAGGAAGAAACTAACACATACCCCTGCCTGAGGCTTGCCATTCTAGGAGATGTTTGCAAGATTAATGGTCTTGTTTCCTCACCTCCCCCTCATCTCTGACCTATAAAATAAACTGGCACCCAGACTCCGACTAGATGAGTATTTTGAGATGCTAGTCTGCCATCTTCTCAGTCAGCTGATCTTCCATATAAAGTCATATTCCTTGCCTCAACACATCTCTCAGATTCACTGAACTATCCTGTGGCAAGCAGACTGAGCGTGGACTGGTAACCCTATGGGATTGACGATGTAAGCAGTCATGCTAGAGAAACCCACACGCCAGGACCTGTAAGCAGCCTCCAGCCAATGAAAAGGCAGTCATACAATCCCAAGAAAATGAAATCTGTCAACAACTCGGGGCAGGGGGGCTTGGAAACAGTGCCTTCTGCAGCACAGCCTCAGGATTAGAGCACAGGTGCAACCCACACCTTGACTGCAGCTTTGTCAGACCCTGGGCAGGGGATTCAACTCAGCCATGTTCAGATGCCTAATGCAGAAAACTGGGTTTAATCATATAATAATAATATTATAATAGCCAGATAATAGTATCTGTTGCTTTAAGCTGCAATGGTTGCAGTAAAACATTATGGAATAACAGACTAACACAACCTCCAAGCTCCTTGGGAGTGGCCTCCTAGGAACAGTGGGGCTGTGGGAGGAGCTGATGACAGTTACAGCTAGCACTTACAGACCTTATAGCCTCACCATGGGGCAGGCACTGTATTAAGATTTCAGGTAGCTGATTTATTACCCATAACAGTCAATGGTCCTAACTGACCATTGTACAAGAGAGTCCCCTTCTTGGGAGACGGAGGCAGGCAGACCCGTGTTTAGCAGCACGAAGGCCCTGTCCCTCCCTCTCCACACCCAGGCGGGCACGCAGCTCCCAATCAGAGAGCATGTGATCTCTGCTTCAGAAATTCCAGACTCTATGGGCCCTTAATCAAGACTTGTTTCCTTCAGCTACTGCCAGCTTGCTGGATTTTCATGTGTGCCATGATGCCTACTGAATCTCAGGTATTCAGCAAAGGAACAGGCCTCAAGACATTTTGGGATTCATCTTCTGCCACATCTTCCCTGAAGAGAAGACAAGAAACATTAAGGCAGATTTTTCATTAGAAACAAAGTTTTATTTAAGGTAGATACAGCAGTGCAGAACAAAAACACCATTTCACTTTTACCTATAGACATAGCAGCCTTGGTGTTCAGCCTTTCAACTCTCCTTAAATATCAGCATGGTCAGAAGGCAGGGCATGGACAGGTGACTTACGTAGAAATATGAAACAGGATGGTGATAACCACCCAAATACAAAGTTTTCAAGGCTCTTGGTTTTTAACAGTCATTTTCTAAGACTATAATTTGTTCCCATCCTTCAATCTCTATAGAATAGAAACCAAATTATTCTTACCAAATAACACAGAAAGAAAAAAAAACACGTATTTTTCTTTAAAAGGTTTGAAGAAATGTAGTCATTAAAAAGAATGTAAATTATGCCTAGAGCACCGCTTTATGGAATATCATTAAATTGTCATTACTGTGCTTTTTAAAAAACCAACTTGTTAAAGAGAAGCTGATGGTTTCAGTTTTTGTAGAAAACCCTTGGGATATTGCAAAATTCTTTTATCCTCTTCTGATGAGGCACAGAGAAACTATTCAAGGCATGAGAAACTTTTACAACTTTCAGGAACAATGACTGATCAAAATACGTGCTTTAAGAGACAAGTATTCTTACAGCAAAAAAGAGAACCCCCAAACACAATACATTTCATCTAAAGCAGGCAGGACAAACCAATCACAGATGAGCGTATATTACATTCCATAAACAACACAATGTCATCTTTGCCGAACTTTTTCAAAGGTTTTACATTACTTGTGAAAAACAGGACAAAAATGCCTATGACTGCCCAAGAGGAGCCATTTCATCCTAGTACCCTCAGATGAAATTACTCAGAATTGCACATTTCAGTCACATTCCTTTTCAAATTATTCTGGGAAATTACAGAGACCTTTATAACTTCGATTGCCCTAATCACTGGGAGGTAACACTGAAAACTTGTATTGAACATGGAAAGAATTGCAATTCACTCCAAAACAAAAAAGCTAAGAACTGGCACTACTTACATGCAGAAATCTATCCATTTGCAGAACAGATCCTTTCTCCAGCAAGAGGCTAAATAAGCCTCCCCTCCCCTAACCTGCAGAGGACCATTTGCCTTTTAAAATCAAATTAAAGTTGTCCACAAACTAGGATTTATTATAATGGTGTGTTCTTTTGTTCAAGCATTTATAGAATGCCTAGTCCAAGCCAGTCATTGTTCTTCTGGAATTTGTGATAGAGCAATGAGTTTAAAGTGAAATACGCAAAAGAAACCAACATGCATGCATTTTAAAAGCTGTGCAACAATCCAGCTCTAAGAGTTAAACAGTTCTCACAGGGTCAGTGCCCGCAGTGCCTTGCCAACTGTCCCAGCTTAGCTCATCCTTGCAAAGGAGAGGGTGCTCAGAACAGGAAGCCTCCACAAAAGAAACACGAACACCCAACAGGACCTGCCATACAATGTGGCACATTTCTCCCAGGATGCTTACAAAGTAGGACAAAGCACTGTGTGGCTCAGGGGTGTGCCCACCCTCCCCCAGCCCAGCAAGGCTGGCTGCAGGGGACAATGTCGCAGTCTGGAGACTGAGAGGATGCAGTCCACATAGAGCCCTGATCAGGCCGGGCTACTGCCCGCCCCCTGCTCCCTTAGTGGACTCTTTCAGTCTGACTTGAGGAAACAATGTCATTTACTCAAGGGGACAGCTCATTCTAAGTGTGCGAACACTAATGAGTGAACGAGCAGCTGAGACTTACTGTTGGGAGCAGCGACTTTCCACAAGGTCTACGGGACTCTCCCTGCCACATGGCTTGGTCCGCAGCCATTAGAGCCCAGCTTCTTAACCTGGGGTGTATGGACCACGAAGACCCCTGAAGGGTATTTAGTGTTGTGTCTGGTCTGAGGAGAGAGTCCCTAGCTTTAGAAAATATATTTACAAGAGGGTTTGTAACTTCCTAAAAGTTTAAGAGCCTCTATCTTAAGAATATGTCTGCCCGTCTTTGGTGAAATTAAAGGAGGAGCCAGCCGGCCACTGCTGTGAGAACGGTCCGTCAGACCACAGACACAACACTGGTGCTACGAGCCTGGCCGGAAACAAAGTTAGCTGCTACTGGCAGTGGTCATTTAGGATCTGTGTGCCCCCTTTTGTAAAGCAATGATCGATTCCTCATCCTTGGGAATCTATTCAAAGGTAGTCCTCATCTAAGCCAGCAGTAGATGGAGAAGTTAACTTTCCTAATAACACTTTACCTCAAGTCAAAATGTATGGCCAGATGTCCCCATTAGCCTCTTATCACCGTGACTGTTCACGGACAGTATCATGTACCTCCACGCTTGTGTTCCCCGTGTCCTGCAAGGTAAGGTACAAAGTGTGACTGGAGCTCTTTCTATTTAAAATCACTGTTTATGTTACTGTTTTGCTCAAGCTTCAGCTTGGAGATACATGGCTAAAGAACTTCCGGGACACGCAGTAACTATACTCTCAAAATTATCAGCTAGAAATGATGGGAAAGAGAAAAACAGTATTGTGTTCCCCAAGAAGACAGCGTTTGCAAGGATTCTCTGGAAGGACCTTCATTGTGGTTATTACTCTTCCTCTTGGTACCTGCCTCTGTCTTCACTGCCTTTTACTAGTCTCTGAATTCCTCAAAGGTGGGCACCAGCCTTATTCACACCCATGCAGCCAGTCACTAGCTGACCTCTACGACATCACAGATGCTACTGGAACTCAGAGAGTAGGGATGGGGGGATCCACAGACGTTAAGGGCTCTAATTAAAGAATTACATATGACAGGGCTGAGAGAGTTCCTGATATCCTGTAATAACGTATCCACTTCAAACTATAACATAGGGGCAGTCTATACAGAATCTGAGGCTTTGGGGAAAAAGAAATCAAGTGATAGAAAACTGTATTTCAGAAATTTTCAAATTACACAAAGAAACAGGTGGAGAACACAATAAAACATTTGATACAGTGATAATAAAAAGTGGCAAAACAGATGAGTTAGATTACTGACATTTCTAAGTCACACATTCAAGGGTAATAAATTTGCAGTAAAAATAATTTAAAACACTGATTGCATCCTGGATATTTATTATTCGCTTTCCATCTCAGAAACCATCGCAGAGGCACAAATAAATTCAGAATATTCTGAAAGGCAAACAGCAGCTTATGTAATTAGATCAGGTAAACAAGTGTCCCTAAGAGCCACACATAAACTTTGAGGTTCCTGAGGATTATTCAGTAGCAATGTACTAATTTTAACTTTCCAAGAATAAAAACAGGAAGGTCCACAGATGTCCTTTTTACGAATTTTGTATAAAATGTAAACATAGTTGGGATCTATTTACATGACTGGAATTGGGAAAAGGTTTTTGATATTCCCTGACAGTCAGCCTTGAATGTTTACAAAATAACGCTTGGTTGATACACAATATACCTATTTGTAACATTTATTCTATAATTCCACATTAATGCTAGAATGTTCTTCCCAAATGGCCTCAATTCTGATATCATACAATTCTAAAATTAAATGAATTTTTCAGAGATGTTTTTAAATATAAATAAATTGCGAAACTGTTCTGGCTCTGAGCACATGTCAATGCGCACATGGCAGCGTCATTTATACATTCTGATCCTAATAGGCGAAAAACGTTCCTCACGTTAAGCCTTCTGTGTTCTGTGAATTTGCCTCAGTAACGTCCTGTCTCAATGCTTTTGATAACAAAGGAATGCCCTGAAGACAACCTCTTCTAAAGTAGTCACTTTAACTTGTTCTGTATGTTTATTTCCCTCCACTGGGTTCATTGAGAAGCATTCCTTGCTGCATGGAAGTCAACAATTCAACATCCTTTCAACTCTACCTTATTAACAAAGTTTTTAGCCAGAGCAGCACTTGGGTCCACTGCCCTTTGCAGTGCAGGGTATCACATGGTGGTTAGAGGGTCTCAGTTGGCCAAGGGTGACAGGTGGCAGGGCCCAGAGCCTGGTTATGAGAATGGAAGAACCAGCGATTCTCCTAGCATAGGGCACCGCCAGGAAGAGGCTCCCATGGGTTCAGAGTTAGTCAGTGAGTGTTTTCTCCTCCAGCAGTCACTGGGACATTGACAAGATTCATATTAAATTATATCCTGATATCATCATCCCATAAAACAAAAAGTTCCCCTAGTCCTTGTTGTCTGTAGTTCGGAGGCTCTTTGCACCATCTGCACAGAAAGGCGTTTTGTTTGTGGCACTAAAGCGCTACTCCTCTTCTTGGAATTAACTTACCACTTTCCATCTGATGAGGATGCTCGCATAGACATTTGCCGAGGCTTACTTGTTTCTGCATTGTCTCGTAGGAAGTTCATGAACCACCCTCCACAATGTTTCTTGACCACTGTTTCCACCAGGGCCTCAGTAAGACATGCTTAGTGCCTCTGCTGAGAACCATTTACTGCCAGTCAGCTGAGTGCCTGCCAGAGGTGCTGCAGCCAAAACGAATCCCAGGTCAAAGTCACCGATCTGAAGTTTACAGGACAAAAATCATCAACAAGAAGTATCCAGAAGTCTCTGTCGGGCATTCTTCTCTCTATTACTTATTTTTGTTTCACTGTGTACATTCAAATCTGTCAGAACAGACAACAAGCATTTATGACTGAAATCCCACGGCAGGTTCCATTGGCACTGAATAACTTCTCCTCTGCTAACTTCAATCTAGCTGTTGGTTTCTGCCTTATCCACTTAATCTTAGCTTCACTGCAGAACAGCTGAAGGTGGGTCAGGGTAACAAGTAATCAATAAACTTGATTACTTTTGTAAGAGACAGAGAACAACCAACAAGACGATCAGAGGGACAGGGAGACAAGCCAGTAAAACAAAACAAAAATGAGCAAGAGTGACGTCAGAGAGGAATGCTTGAGCAAAAAGTGGAGTGTGAGACAGAAGAGAATGAGAAGGAAGAGCAACAGGTGTTTCCCCTGGAAACCTGAGGCAGCACCCACGACCACCTCTCTCCCAGCACTGAGGGGTTTCCGCTAATCACATCGAAGAAATGGGCTAACACTGTCAGTCAGTCATCGGAGGCGCACAGAGGGCTCCGTGGGCTCCCCAGCTCAAGAGCCAGGCCTACCTTGCAGCTCTGTCGTCTGGTTCCCCAGCTCCTCCGCCATCATCTCCACAGGCTCAGGATTTTTGCCATCAACCATGTCCATCTTGATCATGCCGAGGTTGGTCAGGAGCAGCATGGGGTCGACATCCTGACAACTGCTTTTAATATTCTCCAGGACCTTAAGACATTTGTATGACTGAGTTCACTGATATTCTCCTCCAAGAAAAGAACATAGAGGCTCAAGTCATTGTACCCTTTCAACTTCAAATGCAGAATGTCAAACGTGGGCAGGATTTCATACACTTTGAGAACATCCGTCTTCTGCTGGAAAGGAACAAACAGGGAGTAGACCACCACCGGAACCAGCATAACATACACCACGAGGTTGATGAAACTGAGCAGCCGGAAGATACCAACAGCAATGAGCTTGCACTGGAACTTATCAGGGACGGCACTGTCATTTTTCAGGATGCCAGATTTGATGTTGCAGACGAACTCATCTGAGAGGGAGGAGAGGCTCAGGTAATAGCCCAGGTAGATGCTGGCTAACAGGATTGTGCTAAGTGACAATACCCGGCCGCTCATGTACTTGACAATTAAATGTCTGGAGGCTTTCTTTGTCCTTAAGTACTGTTCCACAATTGGGTACCTGAAGTGGCTTTCCTGTGAACTAAAAAGAAACAAATAAAAAGAATTTAAACCCTCACCAAGACCATCAACCAGAAACACATTCAATGGTACCACATGGAAAATTTCCATCACCTTCCCTTCCATACTTCTCTACCTGTAACTTCACTAGAGTACCCAGGGAATAAAATTAGTTGTTGTGTTTTTTGAAAATAAGAAAAAAGGAAAAGTAATAATAAAACCCTTCTCCCCCAACTTGATATTTTAAGGAAGGTCTAATTTGTTAAATGTGCAACAAACTGCAGCTGCTGCTGCTAAATTGCTTCAGTTATCCTAGTGAATGGTAAATGTTTGTTACATGAACTTGATTGTTCATATTCTACGGCTGTTTTTAAACTATAATTTTCCATTCAAGTGTGCAGAATAAAGACAATTTTTCCAGCCTAACTAGAACACATCTGCCTCCTATAGGCCAGCAGTGGGAGGCAAACAGCTGAGAGGGTGTGGGTTTAGCCTGTGGGCTAAACCTGGTCCTGGTTCCAGGTCTCCCACTTAAAGCTACAGGACAGAGTTTTCAACTGGGGGTGCAAGGTGGGTGGTGGACAATGTCAGTGAGGGGGATAAATAAATGCAGTTATCTGTAATGATGTTTTGATTATTAAATGAGATCACTCACTTTGGAAAACTCAACAGTGTCTGAGTTATATTAAGAACTTTTAAAAATGAGAGCTGTGTGCTCAGTTGTGTCCAACTCTTTGCAGTCCCATGGACCATGATCTGCCAGACTCCTCTGTCCACGGAATTCTCCAGGCAAGAATACTGGAGTGGGGTGCCATTTCCTACTCCAGGGGATCTTTCCAACCCAGGGATTGAACCCACGTCTCTTGGATCTCTTGTATTGACAGGAAGCTATTTCACCACTAACTAGCCCTCTGGGAAGCCCAAAATGAGACCTACTAATGCTATTATTACTATTGTCAATAACAAAAACCAAAGAAAGAAAGTCCAAAAAGCAAGGTGCTATCTACTTGTTCCCTAGTTCCCTCACGTCCATTCTCGGTGCCCAGGAGCCTCATAATCCTGTGTTTCTCCATGAAGGGGGAGGTCAAAGCAACTTGCCCTACACTTGAGAACATGAGTGAGTGACGCTTCACTCCACAAGGGAAGGACTTGAGGTGAGGACCGCTGCTGGGGCAGACAGGCACGGTGAGATCTGGGGAGGGCAGGCATTCCTGGCTCCCCCCGGGTGTCACAAGGCAGATGGCAGTCCCCGACATACTGGTAGTGAGAACCTGAAGCCCAGATGGACAGAAGGGCAGCAAACTAGTACTCCCAAATCCCGATGGGCTGGGGGCTCAGTTACCTTTGCCCCATGTTCTCATTAACTTCTGGCGCTGGGCAGGCACCATCTCTCAAGTCAAGGTCATGCATGCTCTTTGCAGCTTTAATTGCGCGGTTGTAAACTTTGTCGAGTTCTTCCATGATAAACTTCAAATCTGAGCAAACATGAGGAGCAGCTGTGAAACGCCAGAACAAGGACGGCAGGTACAGCAGGATGGCCACCAGCAGCAGGATGTAGGGGAAAAACTGAAAAACAGGGGAGCAGATCATGCAATCACCAGACCCCCCTAGCCCTGACTGAAGTAACCACGCCAACCACTGTTAGTGGTTTTCTCATTTTCACATTAAAGGCATCCCACATCGCTTGTGAAAATCAGGCTTCTTACCCAGTAGCTACATCTTATGGCTGAATTCACCTGTCCAAGTAACACTTGACTTTCCCCAACTTTGCTAGACTCAATTTGAAACAACTGGCAAGTACATCATGACACATGATGTCTCCGCTCTAATCAAAGAAAGAAACAAAAAATAAAATTATTCCCTGGTCCTTTAAAATAATCCCTCAGCAAAATCACAATGTCACAGTGGGCTCCAGGTTCTTTTTTTCTTCTTTTAATCACTATGGTTTTAGGAGGTCACTAAGGCTTTTGGAACTGGTTTTCTCCCTCTCTGGAATCTGGGAGAATGACACAGAAATGCACAACTTTGCTCAAAACAAATTAGAAAATGTTGGTTTCAGTGACCCAGTAAACACCCCATGAAATAGCAGAAATAAGCAGGTAAAATCCACAAAGTGCAGAACATATCTTCTGGAGAGGGACAGACCGTGAGGACCACACAACATTCTCATTTTACAGCCAGGTAATCTCAAGTCTGGAGAAGGCAACCATAATGAACAAGTCATGGGGGAGCATCTCAACCTGGATGGTACGCCAAACCAACAAGAGAGGATTCAGAAGTCAGAGACAGCGAAGAGTATCCTGTAACCAAGACCCCCGGGGAAGGAGTAAAGGCTTAGCCTAAAAGACAGAGGAAGCTGCAGCCAACACAGATGTGAAGTCAAGCTCAGGTAGTGGCCTTAACAGCAAGGTTGCTGAGCCTCTGACCTCAGTTTCCCTATCTATGAAATGGTCATGCAATACATGTGTTATTAAGATTAAATTAGATACCTTATGAAAAATGCTTTGCATGGTGCCTGGCATGTTACAGGCACTAAAACACACCAACCAGAACCAACGAAGGGCTCTAAGTGGCCACGTTAATGTCAATCCTCACAATGACTTGGTAAGGCCATTACTGATGGCCTCATTTTTTAAAGAGGAAGAGGATGTCCAGAGCAATTTCTGGCCATGGAGCACAAAGCTGGTGACAGAGACAGAATACAAAGCTGGACCTTTCTGATCCCGGAACTATGGCTCTTCCACCATAATACACTGCAAATTATTTTACTTCTTGGAAAACTTCTCCCTCCCTTTGGACTGGTCTCTCTACATAGCTCCTCAGAGCTGTAACAGAAGGATGCTATGAAGGCCTTGAGTTGACACAAAAGCCCCACCCCAACATCTCTGGAAGGTGGCAGCAGACCAAGACCAAGTAAGAGTGTGACTCACTACAGACTGTGTGTGTGTGCTCAGTCGCATCCAGCTCTTTCTGGTCCTATGGACTGCAGTCTGCCAGGCACCTCTGTCCATGGAATTTTCTAGACAAGAATACTGGAGTGGGTTGGCATGCCCTCCTCTAGGGGATCTTCCCCACCCAGGGATCAAATATGCATCTCTTACATCTCCTACATCAACAAGTGGGTTCTTTACCACCGAAGCCTGGGAAGCCACTATAGATTATTAATAGATGTACAGAAAAGTTGCAAAGATGGTCCAGAGTGTTCTCGAATGACCTTCATTCAGTATGCCCCACTGCTGACACTGGACATCTCCATGGTACCCTTGTTAAGAGGAAGTAACCGTTGTTGATATATTACCATTATTTACATTTCAGGCTTTGATTTGGATTTCTCCATTGTTCCCATTATTGCCTTCTTTTTGTTTCAAGATCTAGGGTATCCATTGCATTTTGCTGTCATGTCTCCCTAGAAACCTTGGTTCTGTGACAGTTCCTTAGTCTGCCTTGTTTTTCAGGAAGAATAGCATTTTTAAATGCTTAAAATAATACAAATTCACAAAGGAAATGGATGATACTGATATATAGCTATCACAACACAAATTCACAAAGGAAATGGATGATACTGATATATAGCTATCACAACATTGAAAGACAGATTTGTATATAGTCCTTATTAGCACATTTGATGGGATCTAACAGATGGCCCAACCACACAGTAACTTGGAAGTGATGAAGAGTAAAAAGTAATTCAAGGCAGCTGAGATTTCTATGGGTGACAGTGACAGGTGGTATCGATACCACTATAGATTCTTGACTACTTACAGACATGGTTTATAAAGTTTTAGTTGGAAGTAGACAGAAAATAAAACTGCCCTATGTTTTCTTATCCCAGTTCATAATCTTCCTGACGCTATCATGGAGCCCACATTAGGAAGCCCTGCCCCAGGGGCAAGACAAATAGCAGAAATGGCTCAGAAACTCCATAAAGTCCCACCAAAGCAGCTGCTTCCCTCGGGGGTTCTAGCATGGGATGGCATCCTCAAAATTACTAACCCAATTTACAAAGAGCTGCTACACAATGATACACACAAGAGGCTGTGATTAGCTGCATGTTGGCCACATGATTTATTGTTGGCTACAGTGAGATGCAGTGTTCCTTTAATCCTAGTTTCCCTGAAGGGTGCCCATTAGTATAAAAATGAGTTTGTGTTCCTTCTATAACCAGAAGAAACAGGGATCTCCTTTGAGAACCAAGGAGTGAATACTGTTTCTAACTTGGGGCTATGGAATATGTGTTTAAGTCACTTTTGTTTCAAAGCTATTTGAATAATAGCATTATTACCTCCAAGCATTCTTTTGAATTGAAAAGTAACTATTTACAGCCTGTGACAATTTTTCTAACATGCCAAAACCATGCAATAATTAGCACCAATGAATAGTTCAATACCACTCACTGCAATTAGAAAAATGAATGTTTAAAGGTATTACATATCGAATGTTTATCTTCTTCTAAATATCCTTGTACCTTTATCACCTGTAGTAGAATGTAGAGGAATGTCCCATTTCTTAGTTTTTCTTCATAGTTAAACCTTTCTTTTTCTTTTCCATCAGAAAGAAAAAAGTGATTTTCAATGAAACTGCAGCAAGATGGTTTTAAAATTAATTCCACTGAAATAGGAATTTCTTTTTTAAAAAGGCCATGAAATTATATTCTTTAAAATCCTTTGTCCAAATAAGGAGAATGGAAAACCTACCAGGCTTTCAAGTGCATCTGCTGGAGGGGAACAGCTTTGTTCCTAAGTTCTATCTACTCCCAGTTAGTTCTGAGGTCTCAGCATCTTTCAAAGTCGTGACTGCATGATTCAGAGTTTTTGCAGATGTAACTAGTGAAGATGAGGTCATACTAACTTAGCACAGCATGCTCAGTTGTGTCTGACTCTTTGTGACCAAATGGACTGCAGCCCACCAGGCTCCTCTGTCCATGGAATTTACCAGGCAAGAATACTGGAGTGGGTTGCCATTTCCTTCTTCATGAGACCTTTCCAACCCAGGAATCAAACCCACATCCCCTGCATTTCTCACACTGACAAGTGGATTCTTTAGCACTGAGCCACTTGGGAAGCCTGTCATACTAACTTAAGTTGTTATTGCTGTTGTTCTGTCACTCAGTCATGCCTGACTCTTTGTGACCCCATGGGCTGCATTATGCCAGGCTTCCCAGTCCTTCACCATCTCCTGGAGCTTGCTCACACTCATGTCCATTGAGTCTGCAATGCCATCTAACCATCTCATTCTCTTGTCCCCTTTTCCTCCTGCCTTCAATCTTTCCCAGCATCAGGGTCTTTTCCAATGAGTTGACTCTTCAGATCAGGTAGGCAAAGTATTGGAGCTTCAGCTTCAGCATCAGTCCTTCCAATGAATATTCAGGACTGGATTTCCTTTAGGATTGACTGGTTTGATTTTACAGTCCAAGGGACTCTCAAGAGTCTTCTCTAATGCTACTATTCTAAAGCATCAATTTTTTGGCACCCAGCCTTTTTCATGGTCCAACTCTCAAATCCACACACGACTACTGGAAAAACCATGGCTTTAAGTAGACAGACCTTTGTAAGCAAAGTAATGTCTCTGCATTTTAATGTGTTGTCTAGGTTTGTTATAGCTTTTTTTCCAAGGAGCAAGCTAACTAACTTACGGTGGGCTCTAATCCAGTGACTGGTATTCCTCTAAGCAGGCCATAAGAAGACACAGAGACACGGAGAAGCTATGTGAAGACGGAGGCAGAAACCAGAGTGATGCATGTCCAAGACAAGGACCACCAAGACCGCCGGCCACGACCAGAAGCCAGCAGCGAGACACCAACAGACCCTTGCTCTGAGCCCCAAAGCAGCCATCGACTCTGCTGACACCCCGATTTCCAAATCTAGGAGAGAGGAAATCTTGGTTGTTTCAAATTACTAAGTGTGTGGTCACTTGTCAGAGCAGTCCCAGGAAATCCACACAAAGGGGAAGCATGAACTGAATTATGAAGTTCCCACAGTATGGGGAAGCCACTGGTGGAGGGCATGATGGAAATTTGCTGTGAAGAAAAGACGACACTGGAGAGGAGACAGCAGGCAGGAGGTTACTGCAGCAGAGAGGGGCAGTGGTAAGCATTACCAAGGCAGCAGCAGCGGAGAAGATGGACCTGAGAGCTACTGGGTCGGCCAGAAAGTTAGGCCAGGTTTTTCAGTAACATCTTATGGCAAAATCTGAATGAACTTTTTGGCCAACTCAATACACAGAGGGAAAACCATATCTTCTGGTGCCCAACTGTAAGCAATGGATGGAAAAGGGGAAGAACTAGGGCTAATAATCCCGGGTTTCCAGCTTAGGTGAAGGCATGAGTGGTAGTAGCATCATCGGTTGAAATAAAGGAACAAGGAGGAATAGACTCAGAGCAGAGAGGAGTGAAGTGGGAGACAGAGCTGAGATGCAAAAGTCTGAACACGAGATACCACAGTCAAGAGCAGCCTGGTGGAGACGTGCAGCAGATAACCAAA
This sequence comes from Madoqua kirkii, assembly GCA_006408675.1. Classification (NCBI taxonomy): domain Eukaryota; kingdom Metazoa; phylum Chordata; class Mammalia; order Artiodactyla; family Bovidae; genus Madoqua; species Madoqua kirkii. Next base: position 45,464 of record SJYC01061303.1, read on the forward strand.
AATAAAAGAAAATCTGACCATTTCTTTCCAATTTCAGATTCTGCAGCATACAGATGGTTCAAGAAGCCAAGAGCATGGTTAGAATCCAAGCAGAACGTGCAGGAAAAGACACGCGAAGCATGGAGGATGTGATACCCTAACACTTCAGGATCAGTCAGCAGGAGTCACGTTAATCAAGAACAAATTCCATAGGGGAGGAGACATATAAGGTTCACAAATTATGTTTGTTCCTGGATACCTGTTGCTTGGACAGTAACATACTTAGAGATAACTTCAATTACACGAAGCCCAACGAGTGAAGGGCTCCCTAGGAGACTAATGCATTACATCAGCGGTTTACAGAGGAAAGAGGAGAAAGGTGGTATGTCATTCCAGTCTGGACTCAAAGGAAGACACCCAAGGCAGCAGGCTTCGTGCTGAGTGGCATTCTGGGAGGGGCCTAACAGGAAGAGAGACTTGGAAAAGAGAAGATGGCAAACAGAGCATTTGTGTGTGAAAGAAGAAAAGACTCCTGTTAACAGAATTAGAACCAAGTCACAAGGAAGCAAGGAAAAACTTTCCCAAAGATCAGAACGAACACTGCATGGAGTGTTCTGTGAGGTCGTGGATTCTGTTTCACTGGATCATCTGGGAGGGCTTAGGAGCTCTGGATCTGAGGTGGGAAACTTTCCTGCAAAGGGTCAGACAGGAAATGTTTGTGAGCCATATGGTCTCTGTCACAACTAGGTATAAAAGCAGACACAGGTAAAGTATACAGAAAAGGGCATGGCTGTGTTCCAATGAAACTATCTGCAGAAATGGGTGATAGGCTGGATCTGGCTAGGGTACATATGTCAGTCTGCCAGCTCTTGCCTGGGATCTTTGCTTTGCAACAAGTGATCCACAGACAAGCACCCTCAGTATCACCTAGGAGCTTGTTAGAAATGAGAATGCAGGCCCCCATCAGGCCTACTGAATCTGAGTCTATACTGCAGCAACTCTGGATTATAGATTCTGATCCCTCCCTCATCCAAGATTGCTTTGTTATTTGCTTTTTTGTTTAGTAACCTATCTGGCTGGACTACAAGATACTCTCAACAATGTCCAGTTTTCAACAAGAAAAACCACCACCACTACAAAATGAGGCGTGCAAAGAAATACGGAAGTCTGAATCTACATTTCAACAAGATCTCCAGGTGATCTGCGTGCAGATCAGTTTAGGAAACACTGGTTTAGATGACCGGTGTCTACAATGGAACCTAATCTGGCCTAGCAAAAGCAGACTCTCCTGAAAAGTGGATAAAAATCACATTCTGGGCCTTAATCCCACTGGTTTCAAACCCATAGGTGTCAACTCAATAGTCTGGCTGGGGCCTTAGGTGCTGTATTTTCACATGGATAATGCTAAGGTTTGAAAACCTCTGGTCTGGTAGCCTCAGAGAACCCCTCCAACTAAGCTTCTTTGAATCCACTTAAAGGAAACATAGCAAGATCAGAAAACTCTGTTAATTTCAAGTTTCTTCTTGTTTTTGTCTGTTTGTTTTTCAGTCAAAAACTGGCTTTTCTGTTTCAGAAAGAAATTGTGCCTAACAGCTGCTTACTTAATGAACTTGAACAAACAGAATAGAACACTCAAAAAGAGACCAGTTATCAAACAGTCCCGGAGTGCCAGCTGCTGGTCCTTTGAGCGCACCCACATTTCCACCAGAGACAACTCAGGTACTAGTCACCAGAAATAAGGGGTGGGAGAGAAAGGGAGGAGGAAAAGGGCTGGAGACGTGAAAAAAGCAGGTGCGGAGGAGTGCCAGCATGAATCACAGCACTGCCAAATCACGCCCCCACACACATCAGTGCTCCACTTCTTCAGGGGGATTCTGGGTCTTTTTTTTTTTTTTTTTTGGCTGTGGCAGGTCTTAGTTGCATCATGTGGAATTTTTTACGGTGGTGCATGGGCTTAGTTGCCCCATGGCATGTGGAATTTTAATTCCCCAACCAGGGATTAAACCTGCGTCCTCTACACTGCAAGGCAGATTCTCAAACACTGGACTACAAGGGAAGTCCCTGGGTCTTCTCGTTTTAGCTCTGACATCAGAACTGAGTTGAGAAGTGTTCACATAAACCCTGTCTGTGCCTCTAACCCTCCCCTCGTTGAGCACAAGTCAGAAGGCTCCTGGAGACCAAGTCTGGTTCTGATCAGGACTTGCAGCCACCTCGTTCCTCACCTCCCGTCCACATGTGTGTTCCAAGCACCCACTATGGACGGTGCAGAGTCCTCGGGCACAGGGATGAACAAGACACAGTCTCTGCCTTCATGGAACTTAAGACTCTTGGAAATAAAGAATTAATTGAGTAGAATTAAGGCAAGCGCCAGGTGGCACTAGTGGTAAAGAATCCACCTGCCCATGCAGGAGACATAATGGTTCGATCGATCCCTGGGTCAGGAAGATTCCCTGGAGGAGGGCATGGCAACTCACTTCAATATTCTTGCCTAGAGAATTCCATGGACAGAGGAGCCTGGTGGGATAGAGTCCATGGGGTCACAAAGAGTTGGACATGACTAAAGCAACTTAGCAAACAAGGCAAGTAATGACCATATGGAAAGGGCAAGGTGCTCTGGGAATATACAACCAAGCAATGCAGACCAGGGTCGGGTACAGATGATAGTCTGCTCGGCTGCTGCCCCATTTCTAGGATCTGAATGTCTGAGGCAGGGCATGTGGTCTACTGTCTATGCGGCCAGCCCACAGTCTTATTCCTGGAAGCTTCACGTTCACCCACCTGGCCCTTGAAGCAGTTTGAACTGGTAACAACCCTCAGTCTAGGGTTCAGGGGAAGCTTCTAAATGGAAACGACATTTAAGCTGAGACTAGAAAACCAAATTAGGAGTTCCCGGGATTCGGGGCTAGGAAGGCTCTTCAAAGCAGAATGTGAGCGAAACAACCAAGGACAGGAGACCTGCAGGAAGTCAGGGCCCCCGGGTGCAAGGGGGTAAGGCTGCACGTGGAGGCGAGGCTGGGCAATGGCTCACAGGGCCAGGGAAGAGAGCGAGCTTATTGGCCCAAATAGTTTCGTTGTTGTTTTTTTTTTAAGAAGTAGAGACATTTCATAAGGACACTGGAGGTATTTGTTTAGGGAAATAAGTGGGTAGCCTTTCCCTTCTCCAGGGCATCTTCCCAACCCAGGGATCAAACCCAGGTCTCCCATGTTGCAAGTAGATTCTTCACCAGCTGAGCCACAAGGGAAGCCCAAGAATACTGGAGTGGGTAGCCTACCCCTTCTCCAGCGGATCTTCCCGACCTAGAAACTGAACTGGGGTCTCCTGCATCGGATTTTTTACCAACTGAGCTATCAGGAAAGCCAGGAAAATGACAGTCAGGCTGAAAAGAGCCCCTGTGATCGTGTGGAATGCAACCAAGATGACAGGCAGTCCCAGGGGCCAGACCGAGGGGCGAAGGGCTCAGAGCTGCTTAAGGAAACAGACCTGATAGGGCTCAATGACGGACAGGACGAGGAGAGGGAGAGAGTCGCAGTGGCCCTCAGATCTGTGGCTGATCTAACAGGGTGGCTGGTGTCATGAACCGAGCTAGAGGTCACAGTGCGGACAGGCAGGGGACAGAAGGTCAGCTCTGAAGCTGTACTGGAGGCGCGAGCCAGACCTCCAAGGGTCCAAGCTTGGGGTTCAGCGGGTCGTGTGGATCTGGAGCTCAGGAGAGAAGGCCAAGCTGGGGGTGAAGAGGTGGGAGTCACCAGCCCAGGGGAGGTAAGAGGAACCGAGGCCTGGGATGGTTCCAGGAGGGATGTAGAGGAGGTGCCCTGGGAGAGAAGCCCAGCTTCCCAGGGATAGGTGAAGGGTGATGCTGACCCAAGAGACAAGACAGCACTCGCAGGAGGGCACAGCCCACAGGGCTGGACACCAGAGAAGCCAAGCAGCACATGCCCCCAAGAGGAGTAACTCAGCAACAAGGAGGGCGGAGGGGACCTCAACAAGAGCATGCATTGCAGAGGTGGACTCACTAAAACGTCACTGGGAAGAGAGCCCTTGGGAAGGGAAGGGCTGAGGATGCAGACAAGAAAGATGAGGAAAGGTGTCTGCATAACCTGGGAGGGGGATCCAGAACACAGGTGGGTCACACGGGGGTCTGGCTTCAATCAGGAGAAGGGGCTCCTCCATTCACCAAAAGGAGGGGGTTGGTGCTGCAGGGGGACACTGGGCAGGCAAAATGGCAAGGGGCTGAGGGCACTCTCATGGTTGGAGGGTCTCTTTCCAGTTTTGGGATTTCTCCTGTACTCCAGTATTTCTGATTGAGTGCTGAACACCACATGCAAAAACCGGAGCAACGGTCTGAGGCTCTGGATGAAGTGACTTCCTCCAATGAGGACTGCCTTAATTTTGCTTCTGGCTGGCAGTAGACTAGAGACATTGACAATCCCAAATTCCCTTCATTTATTTGATGCTAAAATGCTTTGAACCAAGGTTCTAGACCCTATGAGGGCTAGGTGAACTCTGCATTACCCCTCACTCCTCACCAATGGTCTTTCACACCTAGGGCATTGACCAGGGTCCTTCCAACATGGCCTGTTCAATTTCTTGTCTCCAGTCCTGTGAAAATGGAAAGACCTCTGCTCAGAGTTTCAGCCAATAACTTCTACCAAAACAAGCCACACTACCATCACCAGAAAAAGAGCTCTATCTTTTACTAACATCAAAAACTTACGGCTTGGCTACCCACATCGTTCTACAAGACTTCCCCAACCCTGTAGAGGCAAAAGGAGCCTAGAGACCTGATTTTTACCTTACAGCCAGCAACCAGTTCTGTGACTCCTGGGTGTGACCTCTCAAGATGCCCTTATCCTCACCACTGATCACAACTTTCCATTCTCAGAAGACCATTAAAACAAATGAACTTAAACTACCACAAGACAGCTTCCCTGATGGCTCAGTGGTAAAGAATCTATCTGCCAATGCAGGAGATGTGGGTTCGATCCTTGGGTCAGGAAGATAATCCTGGAGAAAGAAATGGCAACCACTCCAGTATTCTTGACTGGGAAATCCCATGAATAGAAGAGGCTGTTGGTCTACAGTTCACGGGGTCATGAGAGTCAGACACGACATGGCAACTAAACCACCATCAAACTACAAGAGCATGCATTTAGATGTGCAAACAAAGACATTCAGTTTCGAGAACTGTGCCCATCTACACAGAAGATCCTTATTATCTGCTGCCCTGGCTACTAAGGCATGCAAAGTTGATGAGGACCCAATCTACACCAAGGCAGAAAGTCAGAGAGAAAGCCCAAACCCAAAGAAGAAGGGAGCAGTGGAGAGCATCATTATGCCAAATGGCACGTGATACACAGACATAAGGGGACATGTCTGAGTCATAGCAAATGATTTACATTGTTCTTTTTTTAAAAAGAAGGATGCTATGTGCTCAAGGCAGGAGAGCCTCAAATGTTGGCCTCTGGCTTTTTACCAGCTAACATACCATGATTTCCTTGGTGGATGAGAAGTCCCAAGATACACATTCTACTTGTTTTCATAATGGACAAAAAGACCAGTGGTTGAAAATAATGACAAGTTGAAACGAAGTCCCACTTTCACAAGCACAGAGAAGACCCAGTGGAACCATTTCATTATGCAGAGAACATTCTCCTGCACAAACCTGGGCGCTCTGGCCCAAGCTCCACACTGCGAAGTCTCTGTGTGCCTTGCCCCTGCTGCGCTCCCCTGGCAGGCTCCTAGCCTGCTCTTCTTCTCTGCAGGACACTGCCATCTCCCGGGCTGCAATCTCCCTTTCCTACAGCATGTGGACTCATCAGAAAGCAAAGGCGTGTATGCCAAAAGCTGTGCTGCAACCAACATCCCCAGATGAATTCATTCCTGATCTTCTTGATGATGGAGTAACACACAGGCTGAAAGCTACTGACCTCTAGGCTAGTCCTTACTTTTTCCAAGAGGTCCTGCGTGTGGTGGGATAGGAGCTGGTGGAAGCTTTGAGTCCCAGCTCTGCTGTTCTCTAACAAAGCTCCTTGAGGCATAAAAAATGGCCGGAGAGCCTCCTATGGTTCAGACATCCCTGGGCATCAAGGGTAGAAAGGTGACTGAGACACATGAAGTGCCAGCCACTACAGAGCTAATATCAGAGGGCCTCAGTTTCTCCTCTGCTAAAGGAAGGCGATGGATCTAGTCATCATAGAGGCTCCTTCCGATTTTAACATGCTATGGCTTTACGATCTGAGTTACAGCCCTGGTTGGCCACAGCTGGCTGTGGACTGGTGCAGCTGCTCTGGACCTCAGTTCCCATGCAGGCAACCAAAAGAGGTGAGATCTGAAATATCCCCTTTACCTTATGCAGACACAATGGAAGATTTCCGGAATCGCCCTGCAAGGAGTCCTTCTGCTGGACGGCCGCCCAGCAATAAGAGTCCACAAAGGAAGCTTGACGCCACGAGAAAGAACTAGGGGAGAAGCAGCTTATCTGGGTACCTAAGAAGCAAGAACAGAGTGTTTCAAGTCAGTGTGAGTGCAGGTGTGTGGACCCTTCCCACCATACCACCCCCTCCCCACCAGCCTCAGGCTCACAAGTGTTTGCTAAGTCATCAAGCACCGCGACAGGAGCGAGGCCAGCACCGAAACCAAACATCTCAATCTAAGGTAAAGCTGACTATTGTGAGCTTTCTGGCCAGCACTGGACATGACAGCAGCTTGGGCGCAGTTGGGGAAGAACTCTTGAAAGAAGAGATACCATCATAAAAAGGAAAAGTGAGGACTTCCCCGGTTGTCCAGTGGATGAGAAGCCTCCTGCCAATGAAGGAGTCACCGGTTCGATCCCTGCTCCACAGGCCATGGAGCAGCTAAGCCCAGGCACTGCCACTACTGAAGGGCATGGAGCCTAGAACCTGTGCTCCACAGAAGAGGAGCCACCAGTGCGAGGCCCACACACTGCAACTAGAGAGCGACCACCCGGCCACCAAGAGGAGATTTTTTAAGAAGGGAAAGTGAGCAGGAAAGGAACCAGAGCCAAACATGCATTAAGGAAACGGGAAGAGGTGGTTTAGTTTAGGGTAAGGATCGGGGGGTGGGGGGTGGGGACGGTCCCAGGTGGTACTAGTGGTGAAGAACCCGCCTGCCAAATGCAGGAGATGTAAGAGATGTGGGTTCAATCCCTGGGATGGAAAGATCCCCTAGAGAAGGGCATGAAACCCACTCGTCTTTCTGCCTGGAGCATCCCATGGACAGAGGAGCCTGGCAGGCTACAGTCCATGGGGTTGCACAGAGTGGAACACAACTGAAGCAACTTAGTCCGTGGAGGGTGGGGAGTGGGGAAGGAGGAGGTCTCAGTACAGAAAATTGAACAGGAAAAGAGTCCTTTTCACAGCAAAGAAACAGTGAACGTTCAGCCTTAGGAATAGAAAGTTGCTGCAACATTTGGTAATACATCCCTGGACGGAAAATCGAGTTTTTCATCTCCTCTAAGCAAAAAGAAAGCTGAGGCCAGAACTACAGCCCAAGTGGTGTATGTTCAGAAGGCAGATGCTCCCAAGTGCCAGCCTGCAGGCAGGGAGCAGGGCACAGGGTGCGGACCCTCATAACTTGCTGCTCTTCTGTGAGGGGCTCCAGACCTCATTCTCTCTGCCACAAGCAGAGGCCCGCATCTCCCTACAAATGCTGCCGTCACATACTGCCTGGTAGACTCCTCCTCAGAGAAGGCAATGGCACCCAACTCCGGTATTCTTGCCTGGAAAATCCCTTGGATGGAGGAGCCTGGTAGGCTGCAGTCCATAGGTCCCTAAGAGTTGGACACGACTGAGTGACTTCACTTTCACTTTTCACTTTCATGCATTGGAGAAAGAAATGGCAACCCACTACAGTGGTCTTGCCTGGAGAATCGCAGAGACGGGGGAGCCTAGTGGGCTGCCGCCTATGGGGTTGCACAGAGTCGAACACGACTGAAGCAACTTAGCAGCAGTAGCAGCAGCAGACTCCTCTTGACTCACAGGGGCCACCATGGAAAACAGGCCAATGAAGCTTCCGGTGCAGGGCTGACGCTGCATCCCCCCTCCTCGCCAGCAGGCAGAGAGCTAGTGCTGAGGCTCCGCAGGCCCAGCAGCACCATAGGCACCAGCTCCAGGGGCAGAGGCTCCCCTTCCCTGCCACATGGCTCTGACGATGCTGCACCTAAACCTGCTGCCACCCACAGCTAGGGACCTCGCCACTGATTACAACTCCTGGGATGTCCGAATGGGACCGACATTAAAGTCTGCTTTCTGAGAAGAGGACCTGCTCCCTGACAGTCGCACACTGAGCACTACCTCTTCCTGTACAAAGCATTACAGCTTTAAAGACGGGAAAGGGGTGCCCACCTTCTCCCTCCCCACCTTGCAGAGAGCACAGGACCATAGGAAGACACTGGCTGGACATCCCTGGTCCCTTTATGATGGACACAAACACCCACAAATGGTCACCGTCCTCTGGGGAGTGAAGAGTTACTCGCTGTCGTGTCCGACTCTGTGACCCCATGGACTGCAGCCCGCAAGGCTCCTCTGTCCAGGGGATGTCCCAGGATACTGGGAGTGGGCTGCGTGCCCGACCCATGGGGAGGCCCTCATCCAGGGGATCTTGTTGATGCAGGGACGGAAGTTGGGTCTCCTGCATTGCGGGAGCCTGCAGGGAAGCCTCTGAGGAGCGGCTGGCCTTCACACTTGGGGCAGAAGGCAGTGAGGGTGGCCACGCTGGCTGCAGAGCCAATTCCTGGGGCGAAGGGGCTGCAACCCCCTTCTTCATTTGCTCAAAGACGCTGAAGAAGGACTTCTCAGCAAGAGCCCTTGGAGATCACGTGAAAAGTCACACACCATCTGAAAATGTCCTCTAATAGCATAAGTTCTTGCCAACCAGGAATGGCTTACATATAAACTGGGAGTGGGAAAGACATGCCAAGGTCCCTTCCAACTCTGACCCTGTTAAACCTGAGTTCTTACATTTTATCAACAAGAGAGCAGTCAGAACAGCACAGGCCCTCAGACTAACCTCACTTTGCTCCTGCATCAGTATTCCTTTGTCAAATGCTTCTAGCGAGGTCCTAGACACCAAGGCTTACCTAAATCTGCAGATACAACGAGACAGACAGGCCCTGGGTTATAAATTGGTTTCGGGCACTAGACAGCATCTGTTCAAACTCATTCTCATGAAAATGGACCATGCTGCTAGGATTTCATGGAAATCTGTCTGGCCCAGAAGTTCCTGTAGATACAGTTCTCATGGTGCATGAAGCCAACATGCAGTAATCTTTTTTCCAAAGGAAAAGGCTGCGGGTTGTCCTGGGACCTCAGGGGCCTCCCCCAGGGCAGTGGTGGAAAGCGCTGGAGCATAAATAACTAAACTTTTCACACTAAACCTTTTGCAAGCTTTGGCAGAAAAGAGGAAGAAAGGAAACCAAGTCTACAGATGGAGCTGGGGACTTGCTGAGCTCACAGTTACGTTCTTACAGTCGTAGGCACGTTGCTGCTGTTGTTTAGTTGCTCAGTCATGTATGCCTCTTCTGCAACCCCAAGGACTGTAGCCCACCAAGCTCCCCCCTCCATGGTGGGAAATGGAGTGTCTCCAGCCAAACAAGGATGTGACAGCCATCTGTGATTTCAAGCCTCCAAACATGAACCAGGGCTCCCAAAAGGGAACACAACGCCTGTGCTCCAACAGACGCCACCACCCACTAGAGCTGGAGGGGAGGAGCGCAAGGGGAGAGGGGTGAGAAATTAAAAGCAAAGAATAGGATTGGCCCCAGATAGCTAAGGGGTATATGAAAGGAATGAATTCAGTGAGCTCAGAAGCTTGCATCTTCTCAGACACAGAAGAACACTAATCCCTTAATATCTGGTTTTCATCTCTACTTAACAATAATCTCTTATGTATAGATTGCCTGCTCCCCTATAGATTGCCTGCAAACCTGTATATAGGCTGACCTCCTCTCCTGCCTCCTCAGAGCAATTTTCTCAGAGTTATTGAGATGCTGCCTCCTGGAATAAAATAACTATTTACAGATTATGACTAATATTTTTCAGTAAACAATGGGATTTACAAGGCAAGAATACTAGAGTGGTTTGCCATTTCCTTCTTCAGCAGATCTTCCCAGTCCAAGGATTAAACCCGTGTCTCCTGCATTGACAGGTGGATTCTTTACCACTGAGCCACCAGGGAAGCCTCCTAAGTATTGTTGTTCAGTCTCTAACTCCTGTCCGACTCTTTGTGACCCCATGGACTATAGCACGCCAGGATCCTCTGTCCTCCACTATCTCCCAGAGTTTGCTCAAATTCATGTCCATTGAGTCAGTGACACCATCTAACCATATCATCCTCTGCTGCCCCTTTCTCTTTTTTGCCTTCAATCCTTCCTGCTCATAAGTACAAGTATGTTCAAATGTTCTTCCCCTGGAATAGAAGATCAGAAGAAAAAGACTATTGATACTCACAGGACACCATGCCATCCTTAAATCATCACCTCATTTAAACCTCACAACCAAATGAGGAAAGGGGATTGAGAGACCTTATCTTCATTTTATCCTGGAGGAAACTGAACCTCAAAGTAGTTCAGCAATCCCCCATCCAAAGAAATCTGTGAAGTCAATGGGGGTGCCAGAACTTGAATCTGTACTCAACTCTCAGGTTCTTAAAATGCTCCTATCTAGACCATTCCCTGGACTTCCCCAGTAGCTCAGCTGGTAAAGAATCCACCTGCAATGTGGGAGACCCTGGTTCAATCCCTGGGTTGGGAACATCTCCTGGAAGAGGGCATGGAAACCCACCCCAGTATTCTTGCCTGGAGAATCCCCATGGACAGAGTAGCCTGGCGGACTATGGTCCATGGAGTCACAAAGAGTCAGACATGACTGAGTGATGGGGCAAGGCAGAGACCAGTCCCTCCAAGGAGGCCAAGCTAGAGGCAGTCCTGGGAGCCAGGCCTCCAGCAGAGCAGGGGAGATGGGGCGGGGGCGGGTTTGAACACGTGGACACTCCAACTGAACATAGAGGGCAGAGCTTCTTCCTAGGAACGGGGTAGGGTCAAATCCAGGGAAACGAGCAAATCCAGCCCCAGGTACTGGATATTCCCACGTCAGAAACAGGAAACAAAGGAAATCAAGAGCTAGACAAGGAAAAGAGCCAAACTGGGGATGAAAGCCAGGAGAAAGAGAGGGGCAAAGCCAGAGGGCGTGGGAACCCGTCTGAGCAGGGCTGTGCAGTCCTACACCTTCACCCAGGGCCATGCGCCTGGCCTAAAGTCACCATCTTGGGGTGCTCACTGTTGCCATGGGGCTAGGACGCTGTGACCTGGCCCATCCTGATTCATCTTCAAATGGAACTCCATGTCTTCTGTCTTATTTACTCTTCAAACTAACATTGGGGGATGATCATTTTGTAAGGGAAGAAATATCAAATCATTATGTTGTGCTCCAGGAACTAACAGTGTTGCAGATCAATTATACTTCAAAAACAGACACACAAAGAAACAAACTCATATCAAAAAAGGGGTCAGATCTACAGTTCCGGGAGTCAGGTTTTAGGGACAGGGGATTGGATGGAGGCAGTCAAAGGTACAAACTTTGAACTATGAGGGTCAGGGCCATAACCAGCAACCTACACACACTTAACACAGCTGCATGTCATACATGAAAGCAGTAGAGAGAGCAAATCCCGAGAGTTCCTATCACTAGGAAAAATTTACTTTATTTTGCATCTTTATGAGACCATCAGTTCAGTTCAGTCACTCAGTCGTGTCTGACTCTTTGCGACCCCATGAATCGCAGCACACCAGGCCTCCCTGTCCATCACCAACTCCGGAGTTCACTGAGACTCGCGTCCATCAAGTAAGTGATACCATCCAGCCATCTCATTCTTTGTCACCCCCTTCTCCTCCAGCCTCCAATCCCTCCCAGCATCAAAGTCTTTTCCAATGAGTCAACTCTTCGCATCAGGTGGCCAGAGTACTGGAGTTTCAGCTTTAGCATCATTCCTTACAAAGAAATCCCAGGGCTGATCTCCTTCAGAATGGACTGGTTGGATCTCCTTGCAGTCCAAGGGACTCTCAAGAGTCTTCTCCAACATCACAGTTCAAAAGCATCAATTCTTCAGTGCTCAGCCTTCTTCACAGTCCAACTCTCTTATCTATACACGACCACTGGAAAAACCATAGCCTTGACTAGACGGACCTTAGTAAGCAAAGTAATGTCTCTGCTTTTTAATATACTATCTAGGTTGGTCATAACTTTTCTTCCAAGGAGTAAGCATCTTTTAACTTCATGGCTGCAGTCACCATCTACAGTGATTTTGGAGCCCAAAAAAATAAAGTCTGACACTGTTTCCCCATCTATTTCCCATGAAGTGATGAGACCAGATGCCATGATCTTCATTTTCTGAATGTTGCACTTTAAGCCAACTATTTCACTCTCTTCTTTCACTTTCATCAAGAAGTTTTTTAGCTTCTTTTCACTTTCTGCCATAAGGGTGGTGTCATCTGCATATCTGAGGTTACTGATATTTTTCCCAGCAATCTTGATTCCAACTTGTGTTTCTTCCAGTCCAGCATTTCTCATGATGTACTCTGCATATAAGTTAAATAACTAGTAAAGATGCAAAACAAAGTGTTTAATGTATTTAAGTATTATTTTTTAATTTTTATCATCAGAGATTAACTAGCTTAAATATACAGAAAATAATTAAGAGATACCTAGAGATTTAAAGCAATACTGATATTTCACTTTGTTTATCTCATTTCTTTTTTGTTGTTTTTTTTTTTAAGATTCTTTGTGTTGTGGACCATTTTAAAAGTCTTTATTGAACTCACAGTGCTGCTTTTTGCTTTTTGCCTGTGAGGCATGTGGGATTTGTTCCCCGACCAGAGATCAAACACTCCCCTCCTGCACTGGAAGGGGAAAAGTCTTAACTAGAAGACCACCAGGGAAGTACCTACTTCATATCTTTTTTAGAAATTAAACATTTTTTTGAATTTTTTCAGATACACATAAGTTACACAAATATTATCATGACATTCAGCTACAAAAAAAACAAGGAGATCCTGCCATTTGTGTCATCATGGAGGGGCCCTGAGGGCATTATGTTAAGTGAAATAAATTAGAGAAAGATAAACATGTCTCATCTAATAAAACGAAACTCACCTGAGACAGAAAACAGATTGGCAGTTGACGGAGGCCAGGCAAGGGGAATGAGGAAAATGGGCCAAGGTAGTCAAAAGGCAAAAACATCCAGATATACATTCTTGGAAGTAATGTACAATACAGTGACTATAGGTAACCACACCATATTGTATATTTGAAAACTAAGCAAGTAGATCTTTAAAATTCTCATCATGAGAAATAAATAACTATGTAAGATGATGATATTAACAAAATTTACTGTCGTGATCATGTTGCAGTACATATATATACCAATTCATTATGCTGCATACCTAAAACCTATACGATGTTATATGTCAAATATAGCTCAATAAAACTGGGAGAAAAAAGTAAAATTTGCACATATATACAACCTAGGGATCGAACCCAGGTCTCTCACATTGTAGACAGACGCTCTACCATCTGAGCCACCAGGGAAGTCCTATAAAATACAGTATCACCATAAAAAATATTACTGAAATATCACATTGTCAACATTCTGCTACACACCTTCCCTTTATATATATGTATAATATGTACATTTTTTCCCTGAACCTCTTGAGAGTAGTTGCTGAGATTATGACCCTTTCCTCTGAAGAGTACATATCTTCAAAGACAAGATATTCTCTTACACTGTGTGCATCCGTGTGTGCTAAGGTGCTTCAGTCAGGTTGGACTCTTTACATCCCTATGGAGTGTTGCCCACGAGGCTCCTCTGTCCATGAGCTTCTCTCGGAAAAGAATACTGGAGTGGGCTGCCATGCCCTTCTCCAGCAGATCTTCCCAACCCAGGGATGGAACCAGCGTCTCTTCCATCTCCTGCACTCACAGCTGGTTCTTTACCACTAGCGCCACATGGAACATTACCCAGTGCAATTACCAAATGGAAACACAAGAGCAGAAAAGCCGAATACAACTATCCTTTACGGCAATTTTCCCTCCACTCAGGATCCAACCCTGCACCATACACTGTGCATTTAGATGTCACATCTCCCTAGTTACTTTATCCTGGTTCCATAGCCCTCCTCTGTTGATGAAGACCCTAACATGTATGAAGAGCTCAGGCCCCCTGTTCTGTGCAACACGCCTTCATCTGTGTTTGTTGGCAGGGATCCCATGAAAGGGTTGTGGGCCCTCCACAGGACACTCCTGGAGATACCTGTGAAAGCCTCCCCATGACAGGTGATGTCACCCACCTATGACAGTCACTTGGTCAAGGTGCCATTCCTCAGGGATCTGCTGTAAAAGTGCCTTTTTTCCTGAGAAATAAGTGATCTATGGGGAACGCTCCTAAACTGTGTAAGTATTCTGTTCCCCAACTAACTTCACTGGTTAATCAAATACTTTCACTGTGGCTGCAACATGAAGGTTTTCCAACTTGATCCTTCACTCTAATTTATTAGTGGCATTTTACTATAAAAAGGAGCTGCCCCTTTCCTTCTCCCTCATTTTTTAAGCACCAACATAATCAACATAGACTCGTGTAGTCTTGTTTTTCAATATTTTATAATCCATTACTTTTATTTCTTCTTTTAATATAAATTTATTTTAATTGGAGGCTAATTACTTTACAATATTGTATTGGTTTTGCTATATATCAACATGAATCCACCACAGGTGTACACGTGTTCCCCATCCTGAACCCCTCTTCCACCTCCCTCCCCATACCATCCCTTTGGGTCATCCCAGTGCACCAGCCCCAAGCATCCTGTATCCTGCATGGAACCTGGACTGGCGATTCATTCCACATATGATATTATACATGTTTCAGTGCCATTCTCCCAAATCATCCCACCCTCACCTTCTCCCACAGAGTCCAAAAGACCCTTTTATTTCTTTTGAGGCTTAAATTGTTCCAAACTAGACCCTGTACCTAACATACTCCCTGGGTTTTTGAGCACTTCTGCACTCCCTGTTCTGGGCTTACCTTGTGCTTTGCCTGCCCCAGCCCTGCAACTGACCATTTCTCCAAGGAGCCCTCCATTCCTTTCAGTAGGTGATAAAATTTTAAACCAAGATTTGGATGCTTGCTGTGCTCACTGCTTCTGGGATATCATAACTCCCAAGCCCTTATAACAGACTTAGCTAAGAATCTGACTTGTGAGTGTATGTGTAAGAGAGAGAAAGAGTTTATGCTGAGATTTTTTATTCTGATCCAGCATCACTAGGCCCTTCCTTGCCTTTCTCTATTCCATGTTTGTATCTGCTTTCATTTAGACCCTTAGCCCCCAAAACATCAACATAGTTAATCATTTGCTCAATCCTGATTAATTCACAGAAAATAACTTAAGAATTTTTAAAGCAATAACATCTGATTTTCACTTTGGACTATATGTCAAAATTGGCCATTCAGGGTCAAGAACCAAAGTAGAAATCAGACAGGGATCTAATGCAATAGTCCAGGTGAAAGAGTGTGAACAGACATCTGCCTGAAGTCCCTCCCATCACCTCTAGGTCCTAGTTTGGTCCAGGCCAAAGGTTTTGCTTCCATGAAATGATCAATACAAAACGTAGATGAAGGTAAAAAGGGAAATCAATGCAAATATTTCTGCTATAAAACAACTTGTGTATTTAAAAAAAAAGGTGTTCTGCAAAATCACTGAAATAACAGAGCTTATAAAATATACAGGATTGAGGCACATCTTCAAATTCTTTGCATATTTTGTACCTAGAGCAGTAACCAAACAGCAACAATCCTGATAAAAACATATTCACTAGTGTGATAAAGGGGTGTGTAAGGAAAGCTGCTGAGTTATGCACCCAAGTACAAAATCAAAAGACCAAAGAGTACCACCTGAGAACACTTCTAAAACAGGACACGTGACCAAATGGAGCCAAGGGGAGCGAGAGGTGAACAGGCATTGTGTGTGCCATACTCTGAAGCTCTTCTTCCTTGGTGGCACACATCATTCCTGTGCTGGAGAAATGGCATATGAACAAATGTGACTCACGTACTTTGCTGATATTCCCATATAAGCTACTTCCCATCACAGAATCACCGAGAGGAACAAATGTCATTTACTAAATAGGATGATTACATAGGAATTAGATACGCTCATTCAATTGAAAAAAATAATCTGGTTATCATTTAGTTTCATTTGTCAGATGGGGGAAAAGTTCAGAGAGGTTAGACAACTTCCAGAGGTAGAGAGCGAACACTTGTGTCAGTTCCAGGGAACGGCCCTCCTCTTTCCCCAACGAGATGACACCCGAGAAGCAGTGATCACGGAAGAGACAGCAGACATGGGTGGAGTGAAGAAGGAGCGGTGCTGTGGGACGCAAGACCAGCCAGTAACACAGGAAGAGCAGGAAAAGGGCCCACCTCAGTCTCCCCAGCAGCCTGGTCCTGAGCTCCAGGCCCACGTTCACAAGGAAAGTGTCATCAAAAAGCTCAGCACCGGACTTCCTGGTGACACAGTAGACAGGAATCCGCCTGCAATGCAGGGGACATGGGTTCGATCCAAGGTCTGGGAAGACTCCACAAGCTGCGGAGCAACTAAGGCTGTGTGCCACAACTACTGAGCCCATGTTCTGCAACAAGAGGAGACACCACAATGAGAAGCCCACACTGCAGCGAAGAGTGGCCCCCGCTTACTGCACCTAGAAAGCCCATAGGCAGCAATAAAGACCCAGTCAGTGCGACTGAAAATAAGTATTTTTTTTTTTAAAGCCTCAAGGCCAAGAAAAGCAATGGCTGGTGTGTGAAAACCTAACACAAAGTACCTGATGCTACTTCATGCAGAGTCCAATTTGTGACAGAAAGATTGCTGGCAGGGTGAAGGGGGCCAACCAAGAGGGATGTTCCCTACTAGCGATGGAGGCTGGGCCCACGGAGGGAGGGAAGGGCTGGATCAGACAAACTGCACCACCAGGTAAATCACAGCAGGAAGGACATGTGAGAGCCAGGCATGGATCCTTGCATCAGCCCCAGCTGGGTCCCACCTCCTCCACAGGAAACATGGGCTCGGTAAGTGGGCAGTGAGGATACCAGACATTGTGCCAAAATGAACCAGATAAATGGATACTGCCTCCAAAGCAAGGAAAGGGGCCTTAAGAAAACACATTTAAGGAACAGCTCATTTAAGGCCAAGGGGCAAGTTAATAGAACCTTTTAAGTATAAAAAGGGTTAGAAGAAAATTATTGTACAACTGGTCCTCACTGACACAGAGGCCAAAACTGTGTGAACACAGAAGTCCACTTAGGTGTGGAGAAGGGATTTTAGTCTAAAGGGAAAAAGTTAAGTTCTAAAATATGTGCTGAATAGGGCTTTAAGGTCCCATTATAGCCAACAGTCATTAGGTTTTCTCCTTTACTTGCTAGCAAATTACTTAACCTTTCTGAACCTAATTTTTTTCATCTGCAAAACCTCATAGAATTCCTATAAGGATTAAATGAAAGGAATGCCACAGTGCAAGCAGACAGTAAGAACTCAATAAATGGTAGCTGTTTTCATTTCTATGTACTAGGCACCACGGTAAGCACTGGAAATACAAAGATGTATGGGTCATTTATATGTCATATCCTTTATTCTTTTCTTCAGTACCTCTAAAATTATTTGAATTTCACGGCCCTTACTGGTTTAATTGCTTGTCTTATATTCTATAAATCTTAGAGCACATGCATTGTGAAAGCATGCCTTGGACAGCTGGGATCTGAGATTTAATGGGGTCATGGCTGAAACTAGACTCAGCTTTCTTAAGTCCTTTTGTATCACCCCTCCCTCAAAGACACCTTTTAAAAGCGAGATTTTATTTTTTTTACTTTTTAATTTTATTTTTACTTTATTCTACAATACTGTATTGGTTTTACCATACATTGACATGAATCTGCTACAGGTGTACATAAACTCCCAATACTGAAACCCCCTCCCACCTCCCACCCCACATCATCTCTCTGGATCATCCCCGTGCACCAGCCCCAAGCATCCTGTATCCTGTATCGAACATAGACTGGTACTTCGTTTCTTACATGATAGTATACATGTTTCAATGCCATTCTCTCAAATCATCCCACCCTCTCCCTCTCCCTCAGAGACCAAAACTCCGTTCTATACATCTGTGTCTCTTTTGCTGTCTCGCATACAGGGTCATCATTACCATCTTTCTAAATTCCATATATGTGTGTCAGTATACTGTATTGGTGTTTTTCCTTCTGGCTTACTTCACTCTGTGTAATTGGCTCCAGTTTCATCCACCTCATTAGAACTGATTCAAATGTATTCTTTATAATGGCTGAGTAATACTCCACTGTGTATATGTACCACAGCTTTCTTATCTGTTCATCTGCTGATGGACATCTAGGTTGTTTCCATGTCCTGGCTATTATAAACAGTGCTGCAGTGAACACTGGGGTACATGTGTCTCTTTCAATTCTGGTTTCCTCAGTGTGTATGCCCAGCAGTGGGATTGCTGGATCATAAGGCAGTTCTATTTGCAATTTTTAAACGTCACAGCTTTCTTATCTATTCATCTGCTGATGGACATCTAGGTTGTTTTCATGTCTTGGCTATTATAAACAGTGCTGCAATGAACATTGGGGTACATGTGTCTCTTTCAATTCTGGTTTCCTTGGTGTGTATGCCCAGCAGTGGGATTGCTGGGTCATAAGGTAGTTCTATTTGCAATTTTTAAAGGAATCTCCACACAGTTTTCCATAATGGCTGTATTAGTTTGCATTCCCACCAACAGTGTAAGAAGGTTCCCTTTTCTCCACATCTTCTCTAGCATTTATTGCTTATAGACTTTTGGATCACAGCCATGCTGACTGGTGTGAAATGGTACCTCATTGTGGTCTTGATTTGCATTTCTCTGATAATGAGTGATGTTGAGCATCTTTTCATGTGTTTGTTAGCCATCCGTATGTCTTCTTTGGAGAAATGCCTATTTAGTTCTTTGGCCCATTTTTTGATTGGGTCGTTTATTTTTCTGGAGTTGAGCTGCATAAGTTGCTTGTATATTTTTGAGATTAGTTGTTTGTCAGTTGCTTCATTTGCTATTGTTTTCTCCTATTCAGAAGGCTGTCTTTTCACCTTACTTATAGTTTTCTTTGTTGTGCAGAAGCTTTTAATTTTAATTAGATCTCATTTGTTTATTTTTGCTTTTATTTCCAGTACACTGGGAGGCGGATCATAGAGGATCCTGCTGTGATTTATGTCAGAGAGTGTTTTGCCTATGTTCTCCTCTAGGAGTTTTATAGTTTCTGGTCTTACGTTTAGATCATTAATCCATTTTGAGTTTATTTTCGTGTGTGGTGTTAGAAAGTGATCTAGTTTCATTCTTTTACAAGTGGTTGACCAGTTTTCCCAGCACCACTTGTTAAAGAGATTGTCTTTATTCCATTGTATATTCTTACCTCCTTTGTCAAAGATAAAGTGGTTGGTTCTTTCTTTGTTGTAAGTTACTGCACCTTTGCTCCGTGAGAAATGTAACTTTGTTTGATACTTTGAGGGTAACATAGGTTAGAAATATAAAGAAAAAAACACTTTGAGGGAAAATAAGTTTTCTGGTTGAGCAGCCTTTATCAAAAAGGGTCATAAAAATGTTTCATAGGCCTCCAAGGCCAGAAGATAAAGTATACAACATCATTTGTGGGAAAGGTATAAAAGTCCTTTTTGAAAATAAAGTAACTGGCCTCACTCAAAGAAGCTTGGTCACCCCGTGTTTTTTTTTTTTTTTCTCTCTTTCTTTCTTTCTCTATCCCTCTCCCTCACTCTCTTTTTCAGGCTGATCCCTTGGAGCATAGAGGCTCTCTGCATTCACTTTCTTGCCTGAGCTTCTAAGACTTTATTAGCTTTCTGTGTAAACCAAGGAATATCAGCCTCTCTCTTCTATTTTCTTATCTACAACATTCTTTCCTTATCTCTCTGTAAATCAATTGCTGATGCCATCTCCACTTCAAATTACCCTGGATCCACTGGGGCTGGACCCCAGCAAGATCAGAGAGGTGCATCCTTGTCATAGCCAGAGAGTAGATGCTTCACCACAACTCAAGAGGAACACGAAGTCCCCTGACACACACTGAGAGGAGTCTCCCATGACAGAGAGGAGCCACACATGGAAAAAGAGTGGAGCCCACCACATGTAGGAAGGAGGCCAGGCACCTCGTAACTATACAGGAGCAATCTCACACACCACATCTAAAGAGGAGGTTCTACACTACTACTAGAGAGTAGTCCCTCAAACTACAGATAGAAATGAGCCAGCAAATTGACCTTGGAGAAGAGCTTCACAGCATAATGCAACAAGACAGGATTTCCCACTCCACAACTAGACTGGACTCCCCCAGGCACAGCCCTAGGGTAGACCACCCCAGCATATCACAACTAGAGAGAAGCCCAACCACCAAATTTAGAGAGTTGAATGCATGCTACAACTAGATAGTTGACCCTCAGGCACAACTATTGAGGAGCACACTGCCAAAATGGAAAGGTGCTACCCTCTCCCCACCATACATCAAAACTAGAATGTAGTACCACCACCACAGTTAGAGTGGACACTCCTGTCACAGGTATATATGAGCCCTCCCCACACATCACAATTAGAGAAAAGTGTCCATGCACTTCACAACTAGAGTGGAACTCTCACATGAATTGTAATAATAGAGGAGGGCAACACCAGAACTAGAGAGGAGACATCTTCCACAACTAGAGATAAGCCCCCATGAACATCGCCAGTATAGAGGACATACCCACACATCACAATTATACAGAAGTCCCCTGCAATGAGTAGAGTGGAGCCCACAATGCCACAACTAAAGAGGACTCCCACTGCCGCAACTAGACAGTAGCTTCCTGCATATTGTTACTAGAAAAAGACGCCCTTCACATCACAATCAGAGAGAAGCCACACCCAGAACATATTGAGAAGAGCACTCTACCACAATTAGAGAGGAGTCCAACTACCACAACTAAAGAGAAGCCCCTGTGCCACAAATAAAGAGGAGTCTGCAAAGGAGACCTAGAGAGGAGCCATCCCACTGCAAATGAAAAATGTACCCCCACTGCAACTAGAGTGAAGCCCCATGCTGCACCTAGACAGGATCCAGCCTGCATTTCACTACTAGAGAGCATCTGCTCCCACTACAGTTCGAGAGGAGGTTCCACCACAACTCTAAAGAAACCTCGAATAATCTGCTGCAACTCAAGGGGAACTCCAAGTTCCTCACTGCATTTGATAAAAGCCATATGCTGTAACAGGAAAGGAGCCCCTGGCCACAATGACAGAGTAGCCCCTCTGCCAAAACTGAAGCATATTCCCCTGGCACAAACAGTGGAGTCACCCAGGACATTACACCTAGAGAGACGACCCTCTGCTGCAAATATAGACGAGCTCCCTGAAGTAAGTCAATTGGAATCTGTCGAAACTAAAGAGAAGCAACCCCATTAATATTAGTGAGGAACCGCTGATGCCAAAAGTAGAGACTACCTTCCCTGTGGAGCCACCCACACCCCAAGCAGAGAGGACACAGCCCCACAACTCGAGAGGAGCCCGCTGGACATCACACATAGAGAGGGGCCCCTCTACTGCTAATAGAGACGATCATCACACCACAACTATAGAGAATCTTGTACACCAAAACTAGAGAAAATCAATCCCACCACAAGTACAGAGTTGACCCCGACCACAATTAGAGGAAAAAAAATCCATGCCAGAACTAGTGAGTAGCCACCCACACATCGCCACAAGACGGGAGCCATCCTGCACACCCTGCTAGAGACAAGTCACCCCTAGACAACTCTAGAGGAAGCTGCACTGCAATTCGATAGGCACACTGCATCCTTTACCATGGCCCTAGTGTAGCCCTGGGTCCAGCACGGAAACTTGAATTCCCACCACAACTCGAGAGGGTCTCTGAGTCCCGTAGCTCAACTCAAGAGGAGCATTCTATGGCAACTCCAGAGGAACTCCAAGTTCCATGCTGTACTAGAGGAGAACACTGAATTCCCACTGCAATTCTAGAGAAGACCTGAGTCCACTGCTGTAACTCGAGAGGAATCCCAAGCTCCTCGCCTCATCCTGAGAAGAGGCCCAACTTCCCTGCTACAACTTGAGAGGAACACCAAGTTCCCTGTTGCACTCGAGATGAGCTCCAATCCCCATGATGCAACTCGAGAGGATTCCTGAGACCGCCAACACAACTAAAGAGGAATCATGAGAATCTGCCGCAGTTGAAGAAGAACCCTATTCCACACCATGAGGAGAGTACCTGGTAACAAAGAAAGAGGTACTCCCCTGGCACAGCTGGAAAGAATCCCATCATCACATCTAGAGAGGAGCCTCCAGGACACCACACATAAAAAGGAGTCACTCCACCACAAATAGAAATGAGTCCACTGAAGTAACACAAGAGGAGCCACGAATGCCCTGGTACAACACGAAGGACCCTGAGCCCCTAGCTGCAACTTGAAAGGCAACACCAGAACTCGAGAGGAGCCCCAAGTGCCCTGCCTCATCTCAAGAGGAGCTATCACAGCAAATCAAGATAAGATCTCAACACAATTAGACAGGAGCACCACGCCACCATAAGAGAGGAGCCCAGGCACACATCTCTACAAGAGAGGAGACACTCATGGCACAATCAAAGAAGTACAGCTTGCCACAAATAGAGAGGAGGCCACACCAAATCTGGAGAAGACCCCCTACCCCCACACACACACATTGCAACTATTGAGGAAAACCCCTGACCAAAC
>SJYC01061306.1:0-18074 GCA_006408675.1 Madoqua kirkii
AGTTGGAATGTGAGGAATCATGTGGGCAGAAGAATTGATGCTTTTGAAGTGTGGTGTTGGAGAAGACTCTTGAGAGTCCCTTGGACTGCAAGGAGATCCAATCAGTCCATTCTAAAAGATATCAGTCCTGGGTGTTCTTTGGAAGGACTGATGCTAAAGCTGAAACTCCAGTGCTTTCACCTTATGTGAAGAGCTGATTCATTGGAAAAGACTCTGATGCTGGGAGGGGTTGGGGGCAAGAGGAGAAGGGGACCACAGAGGATGAGCTGGCTGGATGGCATCACCAATTCGATGGACATGAGTTTGAGTGAACTCCGAGAGTTGGTGATGGACAGGGAGGCCTGGTGTGCTGCAATTCATGGGGTTGCAAAGAGTTGGACACAACTGAGAGACTGAAAGGAGCTGAACTAGGTTGTTCATTACTTTCCTTCCAAGGAGTAAGCGTCATTTAATTTCATGGCTGTAGTCACCATCTGAAGTGACTTTGGAGCCCCCCAAAATAAAGGCTTCCACTATTTCTACTGTTTCCCCATCTACTTGCTATGAAGTGATGGGACCAGACATCATGATCTTAGTTTTCTGAATGTTGAACTTTAAGCCAGCATTTTCACTCTCCTCTTTCACTTTCATGAAGAGATTCTTTAGTTCTTCTTCAATTTCTGCCATAAAGGTGGTGTCATCTGCATATCTGAAGTTATTGATATTTCTCCCAGCAATCTTGATTGCAGCTTATGTGTCATCCACCCCAGTGTTTCTCATGATGTACCCTGCATATAAGTTAAATAAACAGGGTGGCACTATATAATCTTGATGCACTCCTTTTCCTATTTGGAATCAGTCTGTTCCATGTCCAGTTCTAACTGTTGCTTCCTGACTTGCATACAGATTTCTCAAGAGACAGGTCAAATGGTCTGGTATTCCCATCTCTTTAAGAACACTGCAAGTAAATATCACTGGCACATGTGAAGAGTATTCACCCTGGACCAGACGGGGCTTGCCCCAGCTCATGATGATTTGTGCTTTCCCAGTCTACACTGCTCAGGCTCCAGGTTGCTCTGCAGGAGTACTGTCCAAAGTGGGCCCTGCATTTCATGCACTTCCCAGGTATGAGTTGCTCTGGTTCATGTTCTCGGGCACTCTGCAAGGGCACAGACTGAGTTGTGTGTGTGTTTTTTGCCCTTCCCAGGTCTGAGTAGCTCAGGCGTCCAGGTGCTTGGCAAGTGCACTGTTCCTGGTAGGCCGTGCATCTTAATCACCTCCCTAGTCCCGGCTGCTCGGTGTCCCAGGTGTGCTCCAAGAGCACCGTTTCTGATGTGCTGTGTGTCTCCTCTGGGGAGCTGATCTCAGGCTGTGACCCTCCTGGCAGATGTCAACTGTCCAGGATCCCAGGAAGATGTGGTTACCAACTGGGAGCCAATTTGGTGGAGGATGCGGTCTCTTAGGCTGAGATGGCCCCTCATCTTCTGGCTCTGACTGTCAGCTGCCTGTCTCTCTGCCTCTGGCAGGGAAGGGTTGGTCTGTAGCCGACTAGCTCTCCTTTGGTGTTCACTCAGTCCTTTGTTCTGTGAGCTGGCCAGGCTGCTTGTTAGGTCAGAGGTCTTCCTGGAAAAGTTCTCTCTCTCTCTTTTTCTTTCTCTGGATATTCCACAGTTTTGATTGCTGTCTCACATTAGCTCCCTCAGATTGTCCTCAAGGCATTCAGGCCCAGTCCTTACCCTAAGCATGCAACTCACACCTCCCTGTCCAGCCCCCACTTGCTGGTGGCAGATGCGAGCATCTGGGGCACTTCTGTGCTGGCAGTTGTAGTTAGGTGTGTATTCTGTGGGTTTTCTTTCTTTTTTTTTTTCTTTCTCCTGGTTATGTTGCCCTCTGAGAGTCCAAAACTCGCCAGAGACCCACTGGTGAGAGGGTTTTTCCTGCTGTTTGGAAACTTCTCCTCCTTCATGACTCCCTCCCCAAGATGGGTCTTTGTCCCTAACTCTTTTGTCTCTCTCTTTGTCTTTTATATTTTGTCCTACCTCCTTTCAAAGAGAATGGGCTGCCTTTCTGGGTGCCTGGGATCTTCCACCAGTGTTCAGAAGTTGTTTTGTGTAAGTTGATCAGCATTCAAATGATCTTTTGATGAATTTGTGGGGGAGAAAGTAGTCTCCCCATCCTATTCTTCTGCCATCATAGAACTGCCCCTAGACTGGCAAATTTTTTCATAAATATTGTTCCTAATGTGCTATGCTTAGTCACTCAGTCATGTCCAACTCTTTGCAACCCCATGGACTGAAGCCCACCAGGCTCCGCTGTCCACAGGGATTCTCCAGACAAGAATACTGGAGTGGTTTCCCATGCCCTCCTCCAGGGAATCTTCCCAACTCAGGGATCAAACCCAGGACTCCCGCATTGCAGGTGGATTCTTTACCATTTTAGCCACCAGGGAAGCCCAAGAATACTGGAGTAGGTGGCCTATCCCTTCTCTAGGGGATCTTCCCAGCCCAAGAATCAAACCAGTGTCTCCTGCATTGCAGGAGGATTCTTTACCAGCTGAGCTACCAGGGAACCACTTAAACCACCTGGTCTGTGCTATTTTATTATTATTTTATTATGCCAGGCTAAGCTGACAAATGGGCTTCCCAGGTGGCTCAGTGGTAAAATAAAGAATCTGCCTGCCAAGAAGGAGACGTGAGTTTGATCCCTGGGTCGGGAAGATCCTGTGAAGAAAGAAATGGCAACCCACTCCATTATCCTTGTCTGGAAAACCCCAAGGACATACACAGAGGAGCCTGGTGGGCTACAGTTCATGGGGTTGCAAAAGAGTTGGGCACAACTTAACAACTAAATAACAAGCTGACAAATTCAGGGTAAGAAATAAGAAGCTGGTGGCTTTCATTCCCAATTGGCTGGAGTTAAATCAATACAACCTTTTTGGAGGGCAATTTGGTAACATGTATAAAACATTTTAAAAAGAGATTATCTTTTGACCCAACAATCCTCTTTCTTAAATCAGAATTATTGTACATCATGTGTTGGTGGTAGAGGTTTAGTCACTCAGGCATGTCCGACTCTTGCGACCCATGGACTGTAGCCCACCAGGCTCCTCTGTCCATGAGATTTCCCAGGCCAGAATACTGGAGTGGGTTGCCATTTCCTTTTCCACATAATGTGTTACACAAAAGCAAATGCGTTGGGATATCCATTTTCAGCTTTGTTTATAATACTAACAAATTTCACACAGCCTAAAGGCCTATATACAGGAGACTGGATAAAATAATTATGGATTACACATTCTGAGGATTATTATACAGCTCTTAAAGTACTGTGCTTAGAGTACTTAAAGGCACAGGCTTCACTATATCCACTATATGGCCCAGTTTTGGGTCAATTCTGGGTGCCCTGTCTGGAAAGGGATGGCCCTCCTCCTTGTCCCCTTCCTCCAGCTGCCCCTTGCAGTGTCCCTCCCCTCCTCTGACTCATTGGGCTCCTTTTCTACCATAATATGGGTTGATCAGCAAAGAACCAATCCCTTAGCAACAAAATAGGCCTATTTCTCCCTTGAAGTAATAAAGATGGGCCAAGTCTTCAGACCACATTAGTTAAGTAAGAAATAAAATTATGAACCTTCAATTCAGTAATAGTCAATACTTTGCTATTGCAAGTGAAAAGCAAGTGAAACAAAATGACCAAAAATATCCACATTGGTTTTTAAGCCAAAGGGAGAATTTCTGAGTCTGTGTAACTACAAGGTACAGAGGTAGTTTCTGTCTTTAGGCATGGCTGGATCCAGCATTTTTTCCCTTGAGTTTTGCCCTCTTGCTCCAGCTCATTCTCTGTCCTTTGCCAGCCTGCCTCCCTTAGAGACCCAAAGTGTCACTTGTTGGATGATATCACCACAGCTGGAGGAAAACAGTGCTCCAGTTTGGCAGGCCTGGGCCACATGCCCACCCCTGGAATCAGAGGTGAGGTCAACTCTATCACAGTCACAATGGCTGAGAGAAAAGGAAAGGGGCAGTTTTCCAGAGTGACAGCATACCAGTACCAAGAGAAGGAAAATGGATGCTGGGCTACAAAATACATACATGTCCTTAACAGTGGTATAGATTTTTCATCAAACTCAAAATCAATTTCCAATGTTTTAATGGAACAAGACTGGGAAATATTATGTCTTAATCTAATAAAGCATGCATACTCACTCAGTCATGTTCAACTCTTTGCAACCCCATAGACTATAGATCAACAGGCTCCTCTGTCCCTGGAATTTTCCAGGCAAGAATACTGGAGTGGGTTGCCATTTACTTCTAAAGGGATCTTCTCAACCCAGGGTTTGAAACTGCATCTCTTGCATTTCCTGCATTAGCAGGCGGGTTCTTTACCACTGTGCCACCTGGGAAGCTCATTAATCTAATAGAGCAGACAATTATTTTCCCAAATAAAGAAAATACTTATGTCAGGGACTTCCCTGGTGGTCCAGTGACTAAAATTCCACACTCCCAATACAGATGGCCCATGTTCAATTCCTGGTGAGCCAACTAGATGCCACTAGATGCCATGCTGCAACTATTAAATAAGAGCCCACATACTGCATTGAAGATCTTGCATATTGCAACTGAGACCCACACAAATTAAAAAAGTAATACACACAGTCACGTGGTGGGAGCATACTCTTAAGAACAGGAACGTATCATATCCTCACACAGATTCTCAACTTCTGATTTCTTTCTTACTGTTTTGTTGTTTAGTTGCTCAGTTGTATTGTAGTGCACAACACTATGGATTATAGCCCACCAGGATCCTCTGTCCATGTGATTTCCCAGGCACGAATACTGGATGGGTTGTCCTTTCCTACTCCAGGGGATCTTCCTGAATCAGGGATGGAATCCAGGTGGCACAGTGGTAAAGAATCCACCTGCCAATGCAGATGTGGATTTGATCCCTAGGTCAGACAGATCCCCTGGAGGAAGAAATGGCCACCCACTCAAGTATTCTTACCTGGAAAATTCCATGGACAGAAGAGCCTGGCAGGCTATAATCCATGGGGTTGCAAAGAGTCGAACACAACTGAGTGACAAAGCACACATTATCTGTAGATAACCTGATCATACATGAAGAAAATATGTTCTAATTCACAGAACTACTAAAACTAGCAGCAAATTTGGTTAGGTTGCAGGAAATACTAGACATTGGAGGGTGCTAACTCCTCCCCCAAAGATTTTTAACTAATTGTCCCCAAACTTTTCTACATTGATATGAAACAAGGTCAGTAGGCCGTAAAGTTACAGTTCTAGAGTTTCTGAGTTGTTTGATCTTCTGCCAGCTAAGCTTTTTACTTTGGGAGGAATCAGACCTACTGATATAAGGTGGTGGGCAAACTAAAATTCTGGTGGGAGGGCACACTTTTGAGTAGCAACCACCTACTACAGACCAGTAGCCTTTAAAAATCCATAGAAAAATCACTTTTTAACTCATTACTTCTACCCTTTGGAATCTATCTTGAGGACATAAACAGTCAGGCAAAGACTTATATGGAAGAATTGCACTGAATTATTATTAGGGGAAAATGGAAACATATTAAATGTTTAACATTTATACTGTAGTACTTCTTTCAATGCAACCAAGTACATATTTTTGAAGAAATTTTAGAAAGAAGAAAAGCATGTATGTTAAATTAATTCCAGGAAAAAATTTAATCCTGAACTTTCAAAAATTACATTATTGTTGTACAAGAAGTGACAGTTGCTCATTCATGTCCGACACTGAGACCCCATGGACTATACAATGCATGGAATTCTCCAGGACAGAATACTGGAGTGGGTTGCCTTTCTCTTCTCAGAGAATCTTCCCAACCCAGCGATCAAATCCAGGTCTCCCACACTGTAGGCTGATTCTTTACCAGCTGAGCCAAATATTGCCACTGTAAAACTAAGAAAATATTCTAAAATATTGACAGCAGTTTATGCTGAATGACAAGACACAATACATTTTAATTTTATTCCATTTCCTAAATTGTCTTCAATTACACTGCACTATTAGGCTATTTAAGCCCAGAACCTTCCCTTGAAACCAAGGACAAAGGCAGGAAACTGTTGGAGGCGCAGTATTTGAAAATATATTCAGACGCAGAATGATAGTTCAGCTTTATTTTACGCTACAAGAAATATTGAAACACCCTCCTCCTCTAGCCAGAGGAAAACAATAGGACCAAGAGTGCCCAAAGGCCAATATGAGCAAATAGCTAAGCCCCCATAATAAATCAGCAACCAGTGTCGGAATCAATGCCCTGGGGAAGGATGCAATGCCTAGGTTAAACTTAGGTGCTCTCTCTTGGCTTAGGCTTAGGGATAACCATGGGCACAAGGTACCATATAATTGATTGGTTGATCCCAACCAACAGAAAAAGCTGCTTGAGACAGGAGTGATGGAAATTCCTAGGTGGCTACTGTTTTTAGCAGTCAGCCCGCTAAAAGGGACCGAAAAAAAAATCAAATTAAATGTGGGAACTGTTTCTTTAATTCTCTTTGCCCCCTCAGCTGGTGACAGGCTCACTGCACATGTCTACATCCTTAGACTTCACCTTTGGGGGGTCTCCAATTCACTATTAGAATGACCCCAGACACCTGCCACCCACCCAGGCCCCTTTGCAAACTAACATTGCTAGGATGCTGCCGTTCACTGTGAGCTCCTTCCCTACTGCCCTGTGGTAGGGCTGGACGTGTGGGCTCAGGGACTGGCGGGCCATCTCTGCCTCCATGGGTGACAGGAAGAGCACTATGATGGAGCTGGTGGTGGCGAGGTTAAGGGACCATCTCACACCAACCTTGCCTGTGCCTCAGGCCTACTCTTCATTTGGAGGCCTGTTTCCTTCTGGCCGTTCTCACTTGTCTCCATCCCCACCCCAAGTCTGCTCTCCGCCCTTCCAGTCCCTCAGGCCATCTCCCTCCTCCATCTCTCCCTGCCACCCCTGACCCATCCCCTTGAGACCAGACCCTCTAGCCATTTTCTTGATCTCCCTCCCCACAGCCCTTCCTATCCCCAGGTTGACTGCCTTCTCTGCATTCCACTGTCTACAGGAGCTCTGTTCTTCCCTGCTCCATGTGCCTCAGGCCTACTCTTCATTTGGAGGCCTGTTTCCTTCTGGCCGTTCTCACTTGTCTCCATCCCCACCCCAAGTCTGCTCTCCGCCCTTCCAGTCCCTCAGGCCATCTCCCTCCTCCATCTCTCCCTGCTGCCACTGACCCATCCCCCCGAGGCCAGACCTTCCATCCATCTTCTTGGTCTCCTTCCCTACAGCCCCAGGCTGACCACCTTCTCTGCATTCCAATGTCTAGAGTAGGCCCTTTCCTCCTTGCTCCAGCTCCTTGCCTCTCTTCAAATAATATACCAATTGAGAAGTTGGCTTTCTGGTCCTCCGCCCACAGGAGCACATGCCCACCAAGTCCTGATGCAGCACATATGCCAGGCCCTGGGGCAGCGTGGCCACTGGGCCCTGGCTTGGCTTGTCCACCTGGCCAAGGCGTAGCGTCTCCACCAGGGCCCGGACTGTGAGGTGCCTGCGCTGGCTCTGGGGCTTCAGTTTCAGCTGCACCTGCCTCTCCCGCACTTCCGAGGTTCTGGTGCCCTTCAGGGCCACTTGGGTCACCAGGTTCATCCGGGACTCCATGACCTTCAGTACCTCCCACCACAATACCTCCACTGGCACCTGGGTCTGTGGCCTCCATGACCACACACACTTCTCGTCAGCCCACCATGGCTAGCTGGAGCGTCTGAGGGGCTGAGGCACAAAAAGGAAACCATGCCCCTGAGAAGGTGATGTCACGATGGGCGCTGAGAATGCCTGTGCAATCAGGCCTTGACGCTGGTCCCTGGATGTCCCTCTTAGGTGGTTATGAGCATGTGACTGTTTCCCGCCAAATGTGGAAAAAGCAAGTGAGCCCCTTCCCCTTACACCTCTGCTGCCATGTTCACATGAGACCAGCCTACTGACTTCAACTTCTGGAAGGGAGTCGAGCACCAGGGCTAGGCCTGGTCTGTCCCATTTGTTTCCCACATGTAGGTCAAGTTTGCATGCTTGTGCGTGCCTGAGACCATGTACAGGTGCATGCACATGGGGGTGTGCCAGGGACTGGCCCTAGAGTCCTGAGACCAGGCATGTAGAGCAGGCTATGCCTGCCCACCTGGGCAGGGAAGCAGGGACTGCGGTTGGACTCACTGGGGATGGCATGGGGCCGGGCTGACTAGGGGTCTGGGCACAGAGACTGCAGGGACTCCAGGCTGTGGGCTTGCTCCAGGCCCCTCAGAAGCACCAGAGGAACTGGCTAGACTGAAGGGCTAGGGGAAGGGCCATGTTCCCCTGGACACCACCTAGTCTCTTGCCCTTTGCTGGCACAACTCTCATGGCCTTTCACACACCAGGAACAAAGTCTTGAGGCTTTCTGATGGCCTGGTCATTTGAGGGGCCCTCATCTGGGAGGTGACTGTGTCTGCTGACTTGCTGGGTGCTGGTCTACTTCTGAGTGAGAAAGGGGGTGAATTCAACAAGCAAGGTACAGCTGGGAGTGACAACTGGGCTGCAGCAGCACTGCCTGGGTGTGGGGTGCATCTGCCAGGGACCATGGGTGCCATGGGAGGTGACTGCATCAGGGGTTGTACTTCAATCTGGCCCCTGAGCCTCACACCCTGGCCAGGGAGTCCTCTCAGCCCTCCAAATCCAAGGTCAGCAGACTTTCCTCAACCCCCCTGGAGGGGAACAGGCACAAGCAGTGGCAGACCTTTCCCTGTGGGTGAGGCATTCCTGTCTCAGCTTACCACCCTCCCAGTTTCTGTCGATTCTGGCTCCCAGTCAGTTTTAGAGTGTGGGTAGACCCAGTCTGCTGCCTGTGCCTGTCCCTGCTCTGTAGCCAAGAGGACCCCAGCGGGGAGCCTGGACACATCTCTCCCTCAGGTTGAGGGGACATTTGTAAGAACAGTCATGCTGTAGAAGGGGGCTCACTAGACTACGATGGACTAGAGGGTGAGGGGCCAAGCCACACGACCCACCAGTGTGCCACATCTGTCCTGCCCACATCTGTACCTGTGCTCTTCATCCATAGTGATAGCTAGTACTTGCTATGGTCCATGTGCTATTGCAGGGGCTTTCCATGTGTTGGTCCACCAGGTCAGTTTTCAGATAGCATTACCACGTCAGTCTCCTGTCTCCCATGATGCAGCTCTCCTCCAAATAAATCACATAAACCCACTCTCTCCCCAACACCAGCAGCTCAAAGTCTTGTGCATTTTGGTTTCTCCATTTCTCAAAACTGATGACTGCAGTGCTACATCAGGCACAGGACTTAAGTTGGGTCTGAACTGTGAGATGTGCAAAGGAAAATGATAATGACAAATAATATGTGTGACAAGAGAGTGACAGAGTATGAAGGAAAGACAGTGTATGATAGATTGAGTTTCTCAGAGATTTTACCACTGTGACAGGTGAATGGTTTTGAGTGATTTTTGAGAGACTAAAAGTGTGATTGGGACAGGAATTTAAAAAGATGGAATGTTACGGGAAGAGACTAAGTTGCAGATGATAGTGATAGTGAGCCCCCAGGATGATAGATGGTAACTTAATGTGTACGGTAAATGGTGAAAAGTGCTGCCAAATTTGTGGTCTCCAAAGGAAAATATTTAATTCCAGAACCAAGGGACGCAACTTCAGTCACTCAGAGATTTGTGTAGTAGGAATTTTATTAAAGTGATAGTGACAGAAAAACTTCTGACATAGACATCATAAGGGGGTAGAAAGAGTAGCTGGTTTGCTCGTTTAAGCAGAGCATTATATACTTTTCTGCTAGCTGCTGAGAATAGATTAAAAGGATGCCTCAAGGCAGTTAAAATTTTGCCCAGACCCTTTCCCATAACATACATCCGGGATGACATCTGCAGGATATTAACCAGAAGGAATGGGTTAACCCAGAGCTCAAGGCCATGGAAGTTTTACCCAGACGTTCTCCTGTAGCATAGGTTCTGAACTCTTGTCCTTGAGCAAGAGATTCTACTGCCTACCAGGCCTCTGTGTCTAACACAAAAGAATGTGAAAAAGAATGTTCACCTCCTCCTTAAAGAGCCTTGGTCTCCCTAGAAACCTAAGTTAACTCTCTCATAGATACCATGACAGAGTGAGTGTGTGGCACACAGAGTGTCAGAGACAGAGTCTAGGAGAGATCAGGTGTGAGAGAGTAAGTGTGATGGAAAAAGCATTATAAAGTGACACAGGAATATTAGAGAGAGTGTGTGTGACAGATAATCTGACTCAGTATGAGAAAGCAAATCTGAGAGATAATATGTACTGAAGAAAATGGGTCTGTCACACATGTCAGAGTGTGACAGGGAATGAACCTGACCACGGGAAGCAACAGCCTGGGAAAGTGGATCAATCCTTGGGCCCATGGTTCCCTGAGGTGGCCATCCCCATGTCTCAGCCAGTCTGGAGGAAGTCAGCAACTTGACTTGGCTCAGATGCCCAATCACGGTCTGCCCAATCAGTTTCATCAGTAATAAAGCTGATGTTTAGGTTGAAACCCATGTCAAGGGAGATGTGTCAAAGGCTGCAGATGCTAACGTGGACCTGTTTGGAAGGAGTGGGAAAGGACTCGCAGCAGGCATGAGTGGATGGTGTCAGTGAACTTGTAGAGGAAATGATTCAGGTGGTCCAATTTGTAAAGCTGCACACTTTTATTCAGGCTTTCAAGAGACAGGTGGCACTAGTGGTAAAGAATCTGCCTGCCAACATGAAAGATGCAACAGACACAGGTTCAGTCCCTGGGTGGGGAAGATCCCCTGGAGAAGGAAATGGGAAGCCACTCTAGTATTCTTGCCTGGAAAATTCCGTGGAGAGAGGAGCCTTGTGGGCTACAGTCCATGGGTTCAAAAAGTCAGACACGTTTGAGCCACACACACATATACATGTATGATTTTAATCCAAGAGAAAGCAGAGGTTAGAGAAGTGGTTACAGTTCAGGATGGAGCCAGATAAAACATAAGGAGGACTTCCCTGGGGGTTCGTGGATGGGGATCCACCTGCCAATGCAAGGGACACTGCTTCAATGTGGTCCTGGAATATCCAACATGCCACAGAGCAACTGAGCCTGTGCTCTAGAGCCCATGTTCTGCAATAAGAGAAGTGATGGTGATGAGAAGCCTGTGCTCAGCAACTAGAGTGTAGACGCCACTCGCCACAACTAGAGAAAGCCCATGTTCATCAGTGACGACAAGCACAGGCAAAAGTATATGAATAAAGTCAACGTGATGAGAGCACAGTTTCTAGAGTGTAGCTCCCACTCCCTACAACTACAGAAAGACTGTTTTCAACAAGAAAGACCCAACATAGGCAAAAATCAATAAATAAAATCAACAGGAGGAGAAGAGAGCAGGCCAGCTCCTCCAAGTAAAGGGCAGTGTGGTGTTGGACTAGGGATCCTGTACGAAAGCCAAGTGGGAAGTAAAGCATTGCAGTTACTTACAGATGACTAAATGAGCTCTATGTCCAAGCTCTCTCTGGGTGCTAAAAAGGGGGATCCATGAGCAGACGTTATAGTTTTAGCTGTAGGCTTAGCAGATATTAATAGGTTTTCACCATCATCCCTGAAGAAAAACTGTCAAGGCACAACCGGATTCTCATGGATGTGTAGAGAGTAGGTGTGGACACTTGACACTTTGGTCAGGCATGGGTGAGGAAAGCCCAAAGAACGTACCAAGCAAGGGTCTAGCATGTTGGCTTCTGCTGTCATCCATACACAAGTGGAAACTCATGAATTAAGTAGACCCACCTGAGGGTCTGACATTAGGGCAGAAGGACAGTCAGTGGGACGTCTATGTGGCTCTGACTCCCGTCTCTACAGGTGACACTGTGAGGACACCCTCATACACCCCCACTGAGGGGACTGGTCACAGTTTCCTAGGAGCAGAAATGCTGAGTTCAGGGATGTGCATGCTTCACTGGATTCAGTCATGCCAGGCTGCTCCCTGCTATGGCTGCACCCATCTCCACTCCTACCGTATCCTGCAACCTGTGGGGCTTTCCTCTTCTGTAACTAGCCTGTTTGTATCTTTTGCCCATTTCTACAAATCGGAATTGCATTTATCTTCTTGACAATCAGCAGAATGTTTAAAATATTGGTATATTCTTGATATTAATCTGTTATGGGCTTGAAACAATATTTAGGAAGTAGTTCCCCATTCCTAGCTCTGAAGAATATTTTATTATATTTTCGACAGTAGCTTTATTCATTCAGTAACTAAAGGAACATTTTTTTGCTGGCCACTGTTCCAGGCCACCATGGAGGTTCCAGTTTAGCCAGGAGACTGTCAAGAACTGAAATAACAACTACACTAGGTAGCCTATGGAAAGGTGGGGAGATCTCTAGCCAGAACTGCAGCAGAAGAGGGAGTGAGTGGTTGGAGCAGTGGTTTTCCATTTTCAATGGGGTGGTTGGGGTTGGCTTCATTGTGAAGCAGAGATGTAGTGAAGACTTGAGGGAGGTTTGGGAGTGTGAGGAGACCAGTGTGGCTGGAGCAGAGTAGGTGAACAGGAGAGTAGTAGGACAGGGGGCCAAGAGCTGACAGAGACTGGATGTGGAGGCCTCAGGGCACATGCTGAGGGCTTGTGCTCAGAGTGAAGTGGGAGGTGGTGGAGGGTGGCTGTGGATTGGATTGTGTCCCCCAGAAAAAGACGTTGAAGGCCTAACCCCTGGAGCCTGTGAATGGGACAAAATCATGCCATTTTGAAAAATTCACTGTATTTTTACTATTTCATTTCTGGCATTAATAAAAGTTATAAGGAAGAATCATGACTTAAGTGTCTTCTTATTTGTTTTAGGTAATGACCTCTGATAAAAACTCGGCACACATTTTGAAGGCTGAGTGTTGAAAATAGACTTTCTTGGTGTTTTCAAGTACAACAGGCCTAACCCGATGCACATGGAATGCCCCACATCATGTTACTTCACTACAAGCAGTTCAGCAGGTGGCTGTAACAAACACTGCTTCTGGTCACCCAAACCATGTCTTTTTCCTGGGTCAGAAACTAGCTTTAGTAGTTGACAGTAAAATCAATGGCCCAGCCAGATACCACAGATAAGGTGACCTTCAATATTGACATTAAAAGGCAACAGCATGCAGCCTGTCTCCCCACAGCAGGGGTCTCTTGTTCCCTCACCCCTCTTTTCCCCATGGCTGGTGCTCCCAGCTGCCCTGGGTGCCGGGTCAACAGCGTGTCTAGGCCATGATGTAAGGCAGAGGCAACCAGAGTAGCCGGGGCTCAGGTTTGGAGGAACCAGGCCAAAGGCACAGACCCTACAGCCAAGGGGAATCCAGGTGCTGAGAGAAAGGGGAGAAGCCACATGAACTTCCTCACCCTGGTCAAGGACCAGGCCGATTACCACAAACGTCTTTTCCTGACACTCCAGACCAAGCCCCCGATCCAAAGAAAGGTATGTTGGCCCACAAGGCTAACCTGAGAAGCAAGGGCCAGGAAACCTAACCTGAGCCTCAGACCCTTTGAGCTCTGGCCCCTTTACTTCACCAGGCACCTCCCTAAGTTTCCAGCTTTCTACTTTATTTTCTTTGATCTTAAATTGAATTTATTATAATTTCTTTAACTATGCCATTTGTTTTTACAAATTTAGTTTTTATTTTCTGAGACAGAGTGCACATGGGCACCTCACTGATGGCAGATGGGGCCCTGGAGAGCCTAAGGGACAGGGTGGCCTTTCCAATCAAGGCTGCCGGTCACTGGAACTCCATGAGGCTGGCTGATCATGAACCCGACCCCACTCTGGCACCACACACGGACATCGTTTCCTAGGAGACTTCCATGGGGAAGGCAGGGCAATCCATGTGATGTGTCCCTTCTGTCTGATCAAAGCCGTTTGGCTTCTGTCCAAGACTGTGTTCTCATGGTCTTTGTGTCATGGTCAAAACCTCTTATTTGAATGAGTTTTAGCCTATGTTTACTTTCATGCAAAATAACACAACCTAATTGTTTTATATCTGTCTTGAAATTTTAAATATTTCCACTTCTTTGGTCTTCAATAGAACTTTTAGTTCATTTTCATATTCTATGGTGATAGAAGTCAGAACAGAGATTATTTCTATTGGGAAGAGGCAGGAAGTAAAACAAATTTGTAAATTATACTGTATTATAGAAGGTGATGAGTGGTGTGGGAAAGAACATCATGAAGAGGATTGACTGCCCACTGGGCTGTGGGGAGGGCAGCTGCGGGAGGAAGTCAGGTGAGAATATAAAACCTGGGCAGACTTGGAGATGATGGAGATGGCCAGGAGCTATATTTGAGAGCATAGTCAAGGCAGGGAGAAGAGACTATGCAAAAGCACTAATTCCTCAGAAAACCTGGAATGTTGAAGGTGCAGCCAAGAGGCCAGTGTGGTTGGCATGGAGTGAGCAAGAGTGAGCACAGCAGAGGAGGTACAGAGGCAATGGGGGTTCACAGATGAGAATGTGGGGCCTTTCTGGGTATTATAAGGATGTTTGGCTTATATTCTGAGTGAGAATAAAGCCAGTGAAGGGAACTGAACAGGGGAGACATATCTGGCTTACATTTTGAAAGGAAGGCTCACTGTAGCCACTGGAGCTGCTGGGTGCTGGTGGGTGAGATAAATCCATCACTGTCACCCCTAGGACCATTACCACCATCCCCGGCAGCAGCACCTGCCTCCCTCCAGCCCACGGGGTCAGAGCTCTCCGGGTTCTGTCATAGCAGACCCTGTTCACGCATGTGGAGAAACAGTACTGGATCTGCTTGGCCACTAGCTTTAAGATTCCCTATGAAGCTCAGGCTGTGAAAAACCTGGGCATCAGGCTAGGGAGGATCAATAGTGATCTCTGGGAGCTGAGACACGGAAGAGGCGAGCTGCACAGCTGCCCCAGCTTGCTGTCTACACAGACTGCCTAGGCCATTTCCAGCTGGCCCCCTGGGTGTTGAGGGGGGATCGCAGAGTAGAGGCTGTTGGAGCTGGTAGGCGGCAGACTAGAGAGGAAAAGGCGGCGGAGGGAAGACAGAACCCTGCACATGGGCAGAGAGTCCGCTGGAGCCATAGCAGAAACTCTTCTTTCAGGTGACAGAGTACTCAGATGGATCTTGTCTCAAACTCCCACTGATCAACTCACAAGGCAAGACTCAACAGGATCAGAGTGTTTCTAAGAAAGTAAACAACATTGCATTTTTTAAAAGTTGTGGAATATACCTAGGGAAAAATATACTAGCACCCAAGGAAAAAGAGTATGCTAAGAATGAGAAATATCCAAACCATTATGAAGAGAGAAATCAATCGATAAAAGGCATCTCGACTGGAAAGGAAAAATTAAAACTATCTGCAGACATGATGGTCTGTGCAGAAAATCAAATGGAATCTACAAAATACTGACAAGAACTAACCCGTGAATTTAGCAAGTTCGCAGAATAAAAGATATATTAAGACACTGCTAACTCCCCATGCCCAATCACTCAACTAACTGTCCCAGCACTTTTCTTCACTGACTTAAGTACAGTCAGCCAGAAACTTCTTATTTTAGTGTGCCTAGATTTTTTTCTTTCCTCATGCAAACTAAGTTTTTTATTTTAGTAGGAAACCAAGACAATTGTGACAAGCATGTTGGGAAACCAGAAATCTGGTGGCAGGTATATTTTCTGAAGACAAATTGTGATCAAGAATCTTTTTTTTTTTTAAATTTAAAGAGAGTCTGTTTTCTTTTTGTCTTTTGTTTTGTTTTGCTGCATCTCATGGCTTGTAGGATCTTAGTTCCCGGCCATGGAACCAAAGCCATGCCTCCTGGAGTAGAAGCCTGGAGTCCTGACCACTGGACGATTAGTTCATTTTCATATTCTATGGTGATAGAAGTCAGAACAGAGATTATTTCTATTGGGAAGAGGCAGGAAGTAAAACAAATTTGTAAATTATACTGTATTATAGAAGGTGATGAGTGGTGTGGGAAAGAACATCATGAAGAGGATTGACTGCCCACTGGGCTGTGGGGAGGGCAGCTGCGGAGGAAGTCAGGTGAGAATATAAAACCTGGGCAGACTTGGAGATGATGGAGATGGCCAGGAGCTATATTTGAGAGCATAGTCAAGGCAGGGAGAAGAGACTATGCAAAAGCACTAATTCCTCAGAAAACCTGGAATGTTGAAGGTGCAGCCAAGAGGCCAGTGTGGTTGGCATGGAGTGAGCAAGAGTGAGCACAGCAGAGGAGGTACAGAGGCAATGGGGGTTCACAGATGAGAATGTGGGGCCTTTCTGGGTATTATAAGGATGTTTGGCTTATATTCTGAGTGAGAATAAAGCCAGTGAAGGGAACTGAACAGGGGAGACATATCTGGCTTACATTTTGAAAGGAAGGCTCACTGTAGCCACTGGAGCTGCTGGGTGCTGGTGGGTGAGATAAATCCATCACTGTCACCCCTAGGACCATTACCACCATCCCCGGCAGCAGCACCTGCCTCCCTCCAGCCCACGGGGTCAGAGCTCTCCGGGTTCTGTCATAGCAGACCCTGTTCACGCATGTGGAGAAACAGTACTGGATCTGCTTGGCCACTAGCTTTAAGATTCCCTATGAAGCTCAGGCTGTGAAAAA
Source organism: Madoqua kirkii (assembly GCA_006408675.1). Lineage (NCBI taxonomy): Eukaryota > Metazoa > Chordata > Mammalia > Artiodactyla > Bovidae > Madoqua > Madoqua kirkii. The sequence continues at coordinate 16,610 of SJYC01061306.1, forward strand.
CCTGGGCATCAGGCTAGGGAGGATCAATAGTGATCTCTGGGAGCTGAGACACGGAAGAGGCGAGCTGCACAGCTGCCCCAGCTTGCTGTCTACACAGACTGCCTAGGCCATTTCCAGCTGGCCCCCTGGGTGTTGAGGGGGGATCGCAGAGTAGAGGCTGTTGGAGCTGGTAGGCGGCAGACTAGAGAGGAAAAGGCGGCGGAGGGAAGACAGAACCCTGCACATGGGCAGAGAGTCCGCTGGAGCCATAGCAGAAACTCTTCTTTCAGGTGACAGAGTACTCAGATGGATCTTGTCTCAAACTCCCACTGATCAACTCACAAGGCAAGACTCAACAGGATCAGAGTGTTTCTAAGAAAGTAAACAACATTGCATTTTTTAAAAGTTGTGGAATATACCTAGGGAAAAATATACTAGCACCCAAGGAAAAAGAGTATGCTAAGAATGAGAAATATCCAAACCATTATGAAGAGAGAAATCAATCGATAAAAGGCATCTCGACTGGAAAGGAAAAATTAAAACTATCTGCAGACATGATGGTCTGTGCAGAAAATCAAATGGAATCTACAAAATACTGACAAGAACTAACCCGTGAATTTAGCAAGTTCGCAGAATAAAAGATATATTAAGACACTGCTAACTCCCCATGCCCAATCACTCAACTAACTGTCCCAGCACTTTTCTTCACTGACTTAAGTACAGTCAGCCAGAAACTTCTTATTTTAGTGTGCCTAGATTTTTTTCTTTCCTCATGCAAACTAAGTTTTTTATTTTAGTAGGAAACCAAGACAATTGTGACAAGCATGTTGGGAAACCAGAAATCTGGTGGCAGGTATATTTTCTGAAGACAAATTGTGATCAAGAATCTTTTTTTTTTTTAAATTTAAAGAGAGTCTGTTTTCTTTTTGTCTTTTGTTTTGTTTTGCTGCATCTCATGGCTTGTAGGATCTTAGTTCCCGGCCATGGAACCAAAGCCATGCCTCCTGGAGTAGAAGCCTGGAGTCCTGACCACTGGACGGCCGGGGAATTCCCTATGATCAAGAGTCTTAAAAAAGAAATAAACATTTAGGTCAATGTTTCTAACTTTTGGAATATATTAATACTTCAAGGAAATAACCATTAACAGAAAGAATTATATACAGGAATTCCACTGAATCAGTAACCACAGTAATGAAAAATTGTAAACAACTTAAATGTTCAATAATTACATTATTATTGTTGTTTTTAAAGACCCAATTTAAATATTTTCACCATGCAACATGGCATGTGGGATCTTACTTCCACTACCAGGAATTAAACTTAACAGCCCTTGCACCAGAAGTGCAAAGTGTTAGCCACTGGACTGCTTGGGAATTCCCCAATAATTAATTATGATGCACCTTATATTGATTCAATAACACATTTTTGAAGAGCTTTTAGAAAGTGAAAAAGCTAGTATATTAAATGAAAAAATTTCAGGAAAATC
>SJYC01061308.1:0-18496 GCA_006408675.1 Madoqua kirkii
CATGTTTCCCCCCTGGGGTGGCCATCCCCAGGTCTCTGCTGGTCTGGAGGAAGTCAGCAAATTGACTTGGTTCAGCTGCCCGAGAAACATTGCTGTTAATAAAGCTAGTGGATGAGATGTAATTCCAGCAGAAATATTCAAATCCATAAAGGAGAATGCCACCAAGGTTTTGTATTCATTATGTCAGCAAATCTGAAAGACCACAGGACTGGAAAAGATCAATCCTCATCCCAGTTCCCAAGAAGTGAAGTAAAAACGGGCTAACCATCGGACAACTGCACTCATCTCCCATGCTATTAAGGTGATGCTTAAAATCTTGCACAGTAAGCTTCAGCATTATGCGAACCAAGAGCTTCTAGATGTCCAAGCTGAGTTTAGAAAAGGAAGAGGAACTAGAGATCAAATTGCCAACATTCGCTGGACTACGGAGAAAGCCTTTGACTCTGTGGATCATGACAAACTGTGGAAAGCCCTTAGAGAGATGGGAATACCAGACCATCGTACCTGTCTCCTGAGTATCCTGTATGCAGGTCAATAACCAATAGTTAGAATCTAGTATGAAACAACTGATTGGTCAAGATCGAGAAAGGAGTATGACAGGGCTATCTGCTGTCACCCTGCTTGTTTAATCTATATGCTGAGCACATCAAGAGAAATGCCAGGCTGTATGATTTACAAGCCAGAATCAAGATAGGCAGGAGAAACATCAACTACCTCAGATATGCGGATGATACCATTCTAATGTCAGAAAGCAAAGAGGAACTAAAGAGCCTCTTGATGAGGGTGAAGGAGGAGAATGAGAAAGCTGGCTTAAAACACAACATTCAAAAAACTAAGATCATGGCATCTGGCCCCATTACTGCATGGCAAATAGAAAGGGAAAAGGTGGAAGTAGTGACAGATTTCCTCTTCTTGGGCTCCAAAATCACTGCAGATGGTGACTGCAGCCATGAAATCATAAGACAGTTGCTTCTTGGCAGGTAAGGGATGACAAACCTAAACAGAGTGTTGAAAAGCAGAGACATCACTCTGCCGACAAAAGTTCATATAGTGAAGGCTATAGTCTTCACAGGATCACATATGGTTGTGAGAGCTGGACTGTAAAGAAGTGATAGCACCAGAGAATTGATGCCTTTAAACTGTGGTGCTGGAGAATACTCCTGAAAGTCCATTGGACAGCAAGAAGATCAAACCATTCAATCTTAAGGGAGATCAACTCTGAATATTCACTGGAAGGACAGATAAAGAAGTTGCTTCTTGGCAGGTAAGGGATGACAAACCTAAACAGAGTGTTGAAAAGCAGAGACATCACTCTGCCGACAAAAGTTCATATAGTGAAGGCTATAGTCTTCACAGGATCACATATGGTTGTGAGAGCTGGACTGTAAAGAAGTGATAGCACCAGAGAATTGATGCCTTTAAACTGTGGTGCTGGAGAATACTCCTGAAAGTCCATTGGACAGCAAGAAGATCAAACCATTCAATCTTAAGGGAGATCAACTCTGAATATTCACTGGAAGGACAGATGCTGAAAGTGAAGCTCCAGTATTTTGGTCATCTGATTCAAACAGATGACTCATTGGCAAAGTCCCTGATGCAGGGAAAGATCAAGGATAGAAGGAGAAGAAGATATAAGAGGATGAGATGGCTGGATGGTATCATGGATGCAATGAACATGAACTTGAGGAAACTCCAGGAGACAGTGAGGGACCGGGAGGCCTGGTGTGCTGCAGTTCATGGGGTTGCAGAAATTTGGACACAAATGGGAAACTGAACAACTACAGCTGCCCAGCTGTATAAGGGTCCTTGTTTTTGCTTCCCTGGTGGTCCAGTGGTTAAGAATCTGCCTGCCAATGCAGGGCACATGGGTTCGATCCCTGGGCCAAGAAGATCCCACATGCCCAGGACAACTAAACCTGTGTGCCACCACTACTGAGCTCACCAAAATCAGAGTCTGTGCTCCTCCACAAGGAAGCCTCCGCAATGAGAAGCCTGAGCACAGCAATTAGAGTAGCCGCTCCTGGCTGCAAGTACAGAAAACCTGCACACAGTTAACAAGATTTAGCACAGCCGAAAACTAACAAATAATTTTGGTAAATAAAAGTTTTAAAAAGAGTCCTTGTTTCCAGCTATAGCCTTCTCAGACATTGAAGATTTCAGTTAATTAAGTTCATCCTACATTAAGATCTTCTCTGGTCCTACAGAGTCAGTCTTAAAAAGTAAGACCCAAAAGGATCAAACTGTTTTTTTTTTTTTCCCAAGCAATTTAAAAGATTCCAGAATAAAGCTCAAGAGTAAGTTTAGGAATAGAAAAAAGTCAAGCATGCAAGGGAAATTTGATGATGCTTGGCGTCCAATTTAAAATTACCAGGAGGCAAAGCAGGAAAATCCAACCCATTATGACAGAAATCAGTGTGTTGTTATTGTTCAGTAGCGTCTAACTCTTTTTGATCCCATGGACTGCAGCATGCTAGGCTTCTCTGCCCTTCACCATCTCCCATAACTTGCTCAAACTTGTGTCCATTGAGTCGAGATGCCATCCTACCATCTCATCCTCTATCGTTCCCTTCTCTGCCTGCCTTCAATCTTTCCCAGCATCGAGGTCTTTGCCAATGAGTTTGGCTGGCCAAAGTGTTAAAGATTTCAGTTAAAATGCATCAGTTGGAAAGGAAGAAATAAATATGTATTTATTTACAGTCAAAATGATTGTCTAAGTAAGAAGTTCAATGGGATCTACAAAAGAGCTATTACAATTAATTAGTCAAGCAAGGTTTTAGGACACAAGGATACCCTTGAGAGTGCCTTGGACTGCAAGGAGATCAAACCAGTCAATTCTAAAGGAAATCATTCCTGAATATTCACTGGGAGGACTGATACTGAAGCTGAAGCTTCAAAACTTTGGCCAGCAGATGTGAAAAGTTGACTCACTGGAAAAGACCCTGATGCTGGGAAAGACTGAAGTCAAAAGGACAAGGGGACAATGGAAGTTGAAATGGTTTGATAGCATAACTCACTCAATAGACATGAATTTGAGCAAACTCCAGGAGACAGTTGGGAGAGAGAGCCTGATGTGCTATAGTTCATGGGGTCTGAAAGGGACGACTAGACACAACTTAAGAGACTGAAGAACAACAACATTCTGGTATTACATCTTAATATATAAGTGTAACTAGGGCTTAGTTGGTAAAGAATTTGCCTGCAATGCAGCAGACTCTGGTTCGATTCCTGGGTCGGGGAAGATCCCCTGGAGAAGGGAAAGGCTACCCACTCCAGTATTCTGGTCTAGAGAATTCCACGGACATATAGTCCATGGGGTTGCAAAGAGCTGGATAAGACTGAGCGACTTTCACTTCACTACATTTCATAAAATGAGAAAATATTCCAAAAGCAATACTGAATGGCAGTACACTACTATCTTATTCTCCCGCTTCTTAAAGTGTCTTCAATTATGTTGTACTCCTTGAATATCTGGATCTCAGAACCTCCCCTCCAACTGGAAGACAAATACAGTATTAAGACGTGTAGAAGCTAAAAATAAAGTCAGAGATAGCACAGTATCTCAGTTTTATTTTCTGCAGTTAACAATCACCAAACAAACTATGTGGACCCTGAGCCCCCAAGAAGCAGCACAAACACAAGATGAAGCCCAATCGACCTACTGCAGAAAGCAATGCTCTGGGGAAGGACACATGAGGCTAGGGCACATAGGCTAGATTTATCCCCGACTTTCACACAGAGGCTTAGTAAAAAGGTGGGGCACATAGTGCTGCAAGGTCCAAATACCAGGGAAATCTTCTGCAGACAGAGGGTGAAGGACGTCTGGAGCATGGCATGGTCTTTAGCACTCAACTGGCTAAAAGGGAGGGAAAATGAAATTCAGGCTCCCAACGAGGAGGAAGAGGAGGATGTCCTCCCTCTGTCCTTGCACACTGACAAGCCCAGAACACCACACTTCTCCTCTAGGCTTAACCCTCCATTATGGCTCCTCCTGGGCCGAGACTGGTCACCACTCACCACCCCTCCCCCACCCCAGCCCCCTTTAGAACTGACAGAACCAACAGGTGGCCATCAACATCGCGCATCGACCGTTGCAGTGCAGTACATCGAGACAGGAAGATAAAAGCACGGTGAGGCTACTGGTGGAGATATGGTTAAGGCAGCATCCACACTCATTTTGCCTGTATGTCAGGCTCCCTGCTCACAGAGACCCACCTTCTTTCACAAAGCCGCCACCTAGGCTGTCTGGACCTCCCGGCCTTTAACCTAAGGACACCCTGGATATCACCACTGGACCCTCTGTTTCCCTTCAGGTTGCTTTTCCTATCTTCCCCTGGCAGCCAGACCACCCCTGACCCAAACCCTCCATCCCCCCCCAGAGTGCCCTCCTCCTACACTTTAGGCCCCTCTGCCTGCAACCCCCCAAACAACCTGACCCACACCCTGACCCTTGCGGTCGCCCAGCCCACCAGTGCTCCTGGAATAGGATACAACTGGAGTGCTTGGTTATCAGAACTCTGGCTCTGGGTGCAGTATCTCCACCAGGCCCAGGTTTTGGGGTGCCCCTGGGATCTGTGGAATGGCACCGGCTGCACCACCTGACTCTCCTGCAGCGCTGGGGCCTCTGGGATCAGCCAAGTCGCTGGGGCCGCCAGGAACTCGTCGACTGATGGCGTCACCAGGGCCAGTTGGGACACCAGGGCCATTGCAGCCACCAGCACTACCTGGCACACCTTGGCTGCTTCCTGCTGTGCCACTACAAAGGTCATGGCTCCTGCATCTTCATCTGCTACTCTCGTGGTTCCTCAACCATGTGCCTCGGACTCCATCTTGAACCCCTCTCCCCTTCCCTCCACGTTGGGAAAGATTGAACCCTCCCTCCAGAACCCAGCCCTGTAGTGCAACTTTCAAACAAGCATCGGCAGAGCGCCTGCGCACACACACCCTGGTCTTGCCTCACGATTGGTTCCCACCGACTATTGGCTCCCACAGTGGCTGCAGGCTCTCAGGCAATGGGCGTTCACTGCTGAAGCTTCACGCGTTCCCGTGCTGTGTCACCCCAATGAGCCTGCACGGACACACATCCAGGTGGTCTGCGTCCTCTCAGACAGCCCTGCTTCAAGCCCAGAAACCTGGTAAACGGCTTAGCAAGGCCTTTGGGTGGCGCTCCATCCTTTAGTATGGTGACAGCTGCTCAGTGCGCATGCTCAAACAGACCCTGCCCCACTCATCAGGGCACGTGCCTGTTTCCGGTCTAAGCCTGCAAATCTTAAGTGAGCCCCGGTCCCTGTACACCGCTAAGACTGCACTGCTGCCAACTTGGCCACACTCGCAGGTGAGCATCCTGCTGAGCGCAGATCATTGTCATCGACTTCTGGAAGGGAGTTGAGCACCCCTGGGTCAGGCCTGGTCTGTCCCTCTGGTGTCCCACAAGTAGCTCACGTGTGTGTGAGTGTGTGTATGTGTGTCCATGTGCGTGTGGGCAGGTGCATGCATGTGGGCATTTGACATGCATGTCTGTGTGTGTGTGTTGTGTGCCCGAGAGAGAGTGCCTGTGCACAGGTGCTAGCCCATGTCCGTTTATGTGTGTGTGAGTGCATTTGCAGGGGTGCATGCACATAGGTGTGTGCATGTGTGTTTGTGGAGGTGCTTGCAAATGGGTGTTCCCATGTGCATCTGTGTGTGTGAGAGAGAGAGTGTGTGGTCAGGTGCATGCACATGAGCATGTGTGTGTGGGAAAGAGAGCATAGGTCAGAGGCATGCACACTGGCATCTGTGTATGCTTGTGTTCATGTCCAGGTGCCTTCACATGGTGGTACATAGGGACCTGGTCCTGGAGTCCTAAGACTAGGAATGCAGAGCAGGCTGTGCTTGCCCACCTGGGGATGGAAGTGGGGACTGCTGTTGAATTAACTGGGGATGGCATGGGGAAGGGCCACCTGGGGCTCCAGGCACAGAGACTGCAGGGACTCCAGGCTGGAAACTTACAACAGGCCCTCCAGAAGCACCGGTTAGAACAGCTGTACTCAAGGGCTGCCAGAAGGGTAATGCCCCCCCAGGACACCCCCAGTCTCTTGGCCTGTGCTGGCACAAAACGCACGGGCTTTCTCTCTATGGGAACAAAGTCTTGGCGGCTCTCCAGAGGACTGGAGGTGTCAGGGGCCCTCAACTGGGAGGTGACCCTGTGTCTGCTGGCCTGCTGGATGCTGGTCTACTTCTGGCCTGGATGGGGATCAAATCAGCCCACACAGTACAGCCAGGGTTGATGACAGGGCTGGGGCAACACTGCCTGGGAGGTGGAACCACTGGTGCTACAGGAGGTGACTGAATCAGGGCCACTGCCCAAGGATCAGGTTGCTTGTTTCCCACTCCCTGGCTGGATAGGCCTCTCCATGGCCCTCCAAATCTGGGGCCAGCAACCTTCCCCACCCCGCGTGGAGGGATTATATTTTCCTCCATTATCATGTTAGCTGCAGGAGTTTTTTAGTTTACCATGATCAGATTAAGAAAGTCTGTTTGTAGTCCTAGTTTTCTGACAGTTTTTATCATAGTGGTTGTTGAATATTGTCAAATGCTTTTATGGCATCTATTGAAATGATCATGTGGTTTTTCTCCTGTGTTTTCTTAATATGATGAATAACACTGGTTGAATGCATAACCAATCTTTCATTCTTGGGATAGATCTCATTTGGTCATAATGCTTTATATATTGCTGGATTAAATTTGCTAACAATTCATTTTTCGCACTTAACTTAATGAAGAATATTGGTCTATGGTTTTCTTTTCTTGCAATGTCTTCATCTGGTTTTGGTATTTTGTAAGGCTGTCCTCATAAAATGATTTGAGAAGTGTTTCCTGTCCTGTTTTCTGAAAGAATTTGTAAGGGATTGGTGATATTTCTCCCTTAAGTATTTCATAGCATTCACTAGTTAAGTCACATGGGTCTGGAGTTTTCTGTTCCGTATCTTTGAAAGATTTAGGGATATTTAGGGTTTTCACTTTCTTTTTGAGTTAGTTTTGGGAATTTGTGTCATTCAAGGAATTTCTTAATTTCATCTAAATTGGCAAAATTTTTTTTGCTTTTCTTTTTTAAAAATTTCTTTATCTATTTTAATTAGAGGCTAATTACAGTATTGTAGTGGTGTTTGCCATACAGTGACATGAATCAGCCATGGCTGTACATGTATTCCCCATCTGGACACTCCCTCCCACCTCCCTCCCCATCTCATCTCTCAGGGTCATCCCAGTGCACCCTGGCTCATGCATTGAACCAGGACTGGTGATCCATTTCACATATGTTAATATATATATTTCAATGCTATTCTATCAAATCATCCCACCTTTGCCTTCTCTCAAAGAGTCCAACAGTCTGTTCTTTACATCTGTGTCTCTTTTGCTGTCATGCATATAGGGTCATCGTTACCATCTTTCTAAATTCCATATATATGCGTTAATACACTGTATTGGTGTTTTTATTTCTGACTTACTTCACACTGTATAATAAGCTCTAGTTTCATCCACTTCATTAGAAATGATTCAAATGCATTTTTTAAAATAGCTGAATAATATTCCATTGTGTATATATTCCACAGCTTTCTTATCCATTCATCTGCTGATGGACATCTAGGTTGCTTCCATGTCCTGACTATTGTAAACAGTGCTGCAATGAACATTGGAGTACACATTTCTGGTTTCCTCAGTGTGTATGCCCAGCACTGGGATTGGTGTGTCATATGGCAGTTCTATTTCCAGCTTTTTAAGGAATCTCCACATTGTTCTCCATAGTGGCTGTACTAGTTTGCATTCCCACCAACAGTGAAAGAGGGTTCCTTTTTCTCCACACTCTCTCCAGAATTTATTATTTGTAGACTCTTTGATAGCAGTTGTTCTGAGCGGCGTGAGATGGTACCTCATATACACGTGTCTCTTTCATTTCTGGGTTCCTCAGTGTGTATGCCCAGCACTGGGATTGGTGTGTCATATGGCAGTTCTATTTCCAGCTTTTTAAGGAATCTCCACATTGTTCTCCATAGTGGCTGTACTAGTTTGCATTCCCACCAACAGTGAAAGAGGGTTCCTTTTTCTCCACACTCTCTCCAGAATTTATTATTTGTAGACTCTTTGATAGCAGTTGTTCTGAGCGGCGTGAGATGGTACCTCATTGTGGTTTTGATTCGCATTTCTCTGATAATAAGTGATGTTGAGCATCATTTCATGTGTTTCTTAGTCATTTGTATGTCTTCTTTGGAGAAATGTCTGTTTAGTTCTTTGGCACGTCTTTTGATTGGGTAGCCTATTTTTCTGGAATTGAGCTGTAGGAGCTGCTTGTATATTTTTGAGATTAATTCTTTGTACATTTACTTTGCTCTGCTGCCCGAGAAGCACTGCTGTTAGAAAAGCTAGTAGATGTGATGAAATTTGAGCAGAACTTTGCAAATCCATAAAGGAGGATGCCATCAAGGATTTGCATTCATTATGTCAGCAAATCTGGAAGACCACAGGACTGGAAAAGGTCAATCCTCATCCTAATTGCTAAGAATGTGCTAGCCATCAGATAATTGCACTCATCTCCCATGCTAGTAAGGTCATGCTTAAAATCAAGCATGCTAGGCTTCAGCATTGTGCAAACCAAGAACTCCCAGGTGTCCAAGCTGGGTTTAGAAAAGGGAGAGGAACTAGACATCAAATTGCCAACCAACATTCACTGGCTTATATAGAAATCAAGGGAATTTCAGAAAATCATCTCACATGGTTTCCTCGACTAGGCTAAAGCCTTTGACTGTGTGGATCATAACAAACTGTGGAAAGCTCTTAGAGAGATGGAAATAGTAGACCATCCTACCTGTCTCCTGAGAATCCTGTGTGCGGCTCAAAAAGAAACAGAACCCTGTATGGAAAAACTGATTGGTCAAGATCGAGAAAAGAGGATGACAGGGCTGTCTTCTGTCATCCTATTTGTTTAATCTATATGCTGAGCACATCATGAGAAATGCCAGGCTGAATGAGTTACAAGCCAGTATCAAGATAGGCGGGAGAAACATCAACAACCTCAGATACACGGATGATATCATTCTACGGCAGAAAGCAAAGAGGAACTAAGGAGCCTCTTGATGAGGGTGAAGGAGGAGAGTGAAAGAGCTGGCTTAAGACTAAATATTTAAGAGACTAAGACCATGGCATCTGGCCCCATTACTGCATAGCAAATAGAAAGGTAAAAGGTGGAAGTAGTGACAGATCTTCCTCTTCTTGGGCTTCAAATTCACCATAAATGGTGACTGCACCCATGACAGTATAAGACGATTGCTTCTTGGCAGGAAAGTGATGACAAAACAAGGCACAGTGTTGAAAAGCAGAGAAATCACTCTGTGACAAACATTCATAGAGTCAAGGCTATGGTCTTCCCATTATCACATACGGTTGTGAGAGCTGGACTGTAAAGAAGTCAGAGCACCAAAGAATCTTGCCTTCGAACTGTGGTGCCTGAAAATCCCTCGGACAGCAAGAAGATCAAACCAGTTTATCTTAAGGGAAATCAACCCTGAATATTCACTGGAAGGATGGATGTTGAACCTGAAGCTCCAATATTGTGGTCATCTATGGGAACAGTTGACTCACTGGAAAAGTCCTTGATACTGGGAAAGTCTGAGGCAGAAGGAGAAGGCATCAGAGGATGAGATGGCTGGATGGCATCAGGGATGCAAGGAACACAAACTTGGGCAAACTCCAGGAGATGGTGAGGGACGTGGAGAGGCCTGGTGTGCTGCAATCCATGGGGTTGCAAAGAGTCACACAGGACTGGGCGACTGAACAACAACAAAAGCTGCCCAACCACATTCTTCTCAATCAGATTCATCAGTAATAAAGCTGATATTTAGCTTGAAAAACATGTCAACGGGAATGTGTGAAAGGCTGCAGAGGCTAAGCTGCACCTGTTTGAAAGGAGTGGGAAAGGACAAGCAACAGGTGTGATAAATGGTGTCAGTGAACTTGTAGAGAAAATGATTCAGGAGGTCCAATTTATAAAGCCACACACTTTCTTTCCAGCTTTCAAAAGACAGGTGGCGCTAGTGGTAAAGAAGCCGCCTGCCAAAGCAAGAGCCGCAACAGACATAGTTGCAATTCCTGGGTGGGGAAGGTACACTGGAGATGGAAATGGGAAGCCATTCCAGTATTCTTGCCTGGAAAATTCCGTGGAGAGAGGAACCTTGTGGGCTACAGTACATGGGTTGCAAAGTTCAGTTCAGTTCAGTTCAGTTGCTCAGTCGTGTCTGACTTTGTGACCCCATGAACTACAGCACGCCAGGCCTCACCAACTCCAGGAGTCTACCCAAACCCATGTCCATTGAGTCAGTGATGCCATCCAGCCATCTCATCCACTTCTCCTCCTGCCCTCAATCTTTCCCAGCATCAGGGTCTTTTCCAATGAGTCAGCTCTTTGCATCAGGTGGCCAAAGTATTGGAGTTTCAGCTTCAACATCAGTCCTTCCAAAGAACACCCAGGACTGATCTCCTTTAGGATGGACTGGTTGGATCTCCTTGCAGTCTAAGGGACTTTCAAGAGTCTTCTCGAACACCACAGTTCAAAAGCATCAGTTCTCTGGCACTTAGCTTTCTTTATAGTCTGAATCTCATATCCATACATGACTACTGGAAAAACCATAGCCTTGACTAGATGGACCTTTGTTGACAAAGTAATGTCTCTGCTTTACAATATGCTGTCTAGGTTGGTCATAACTTTCCTTCCAAGGAGTAAGCGTCTTTTAATTTTATGGCTGCAGTCACCATCTGCAGTGATTTTGGAGCCCCCCAAAATAAAGTCTGACACTGTTTCCCTTGTTTCCCCATCTATTTCCCAGGAAGTGATGGGACCAGATGCCATGATCTTCGTTTTCTGAATGTTGAGCTTTAAGCCAACTTTCCACTCTCCTCTTTCACTTTCATCAAGAGGCTCTTTAGTTCTTCTTTGCTTTCTGCAGTAAGGGTGGTGTCATCTGTATAGCTGAGGTTATTGATATTTCTCCTGGCAATCTTGATTCCAGCTTGTGCTTCCTCCAGACTGGGGAGTACTAAATCGCTCTTAAAGTACTGTGGATGGCACAAGCTTTACCATATCCACTATATGGCCCACTTCTGGGTCAATTCTGGGTGCCCTGTCTGGAAAGGGAAGGTCTTCCTTCTTGACCCTTCTTCCAGCTGCCCCTTGCAGTGTCCCTCCTCTCCTTTGACTCATTTGTCTCCTTTTCAACCATAATGTGAGTTGATCAGTAAGGAGCTAATCCCTTAATAAGAAAACAGGCCTATTTCTCCCTTGAAGTAATACAGAAGGGCCAAGTCCTCAGACCACATCAGTTAAGTAAGAAAGAAAATTATGATTCTTCAATTCAGTAATACTCAAGACTTTGCTATTGCAAGTGAAAAACAAGTGGAACAAAAACAACCCAAAACATCTACATTAGTTTTTAAGCCAAAGGGAGAACTTCTAGGTCTGTGTAACTACAAGGTACAGAGGTAGTTTCTGTTTTCAGGCATGGCTGGATCCAGCATTTTGTTCCCTGAGATTTGCCTTCTTGCTCCAACTTCCCCTCTGTCATTTGCCAGTTTGCATCCCCTACAGCCAGCAGACTGTCCTGGTTGGATGATACCTCCATGGCTGGAAGAAAGCAGTGCTCCAGTTGGGCAGGCCTGAGCCACAAGTCCATCCCTGGAATCAGAGTTAAAATCAACTCTATCCCAATCATACTGGCCTGGAGAAAAGGAAAGGGGCAATTTTCCAGAGTGACAGCATACCAGTACCAAGACAAGGAAAATGGTTACTGGGTTACAAAACCCATACATAAAGGAACAAGAATGAGAAAGATTATTTCTTTATCTAATAGAACATGCATGCTCAGTCACTCAGTCATGTTTGACTCTTTGCGACCCCACAGACTATAGACTGCTAGGCTCCTCTGCCCATGGAATTTTCCAGGAAAAGAATACTGGAGTGGGTTGCCATTTCCTTCTCCAAGGGATCTTCTGGACCCAGGGATTGAAAGTGCATCTCTTGCATCTCCTGCATTACAGGCAGATTCTTTACCACTTTGCCACCTGGGAAGCCCATTAATCTAATAGAAAAAGTAGTGTTTTTCCTAAGTAAAGAAAATAATTATGTCAGGAACTTCCCTGGTGGTCCAGTGGCTAAGATGCCACACTCCCAATGCAGGGGGGTGAGGTTCAATTCCTGGTGAGCCAACTAGATCCCACATGCTGCAACTATTAAATAAAAGCTTACAGGCTGCAAATGTGACCCACACAAATTAAAAAAGTGTCACAAGAAATACCCACAGTCACATGGTGGGAGCATACTCTTAAGAACAGGAATGTATCATGTACACAGATTCTCAACTTCTGATTTCTTATTGTTTTGTTGTTTAGTCACTGAGTTGTGTTCTACTCTGCAACACTATGGATTGCAGCCCACCAGAATCCTCTGTCCATGGGATTTCCCAGGCAAGAATACTGGATGGGTTGTCCTTTCCTACTCCCGGGGATCTTCTTGAATCACGGATGGAATCCAAGTCTCTTGCATTGGCACATGGGTTCTTTATCACTGAGCCACCAAGGGATGGGCTTACTCCAGTTTACTGAATCTTTACTCAGTGAAGATGCACATTTACTTTCTTTCAATTTTAACACTAAAGTATCCGCCTGCCAATGCAGGGGACGTGGGCTCGATTCCTATGTCAGGCAGATCCCCTGGGGGAAGAAATGGCAACCCACTTGAGTATTCTTACCTGGAAAATTCCATGGACAAAGGAGCCTGGCAGGCTATAATCCATGGGGTTACAGAGAGTCGAACACAGCTGAGTGACTGAGCACACCTTATCTGCAGATAACCTGATCATACATGTAGAAAATATGGTGTTATTCACAGAACTACTAAAACTATCAGCAAATCTGGTGAGGTTGCAGGAAACACTAGACATTTGAGGGCACTAACTCCTTCCTCAAAGACTTAACTAATTGTCCCTAAGCTTTTCTACATTGCTCTAAAACAAGGTCAGTAGGCCATAAAGTTACAGATCTAATGTTTCCGAGTTGTTTGATCTTCTGCAAGCTAAGCTTTTTACTTTGGGAAGAATCAGACCTACTGATAACAGGTGTTGGGCAAACTAGAATTCTGGTGGGAGGGCACACTTTTGAGTAGCAGCCACCTACTGCAGACCAATAGCCATAAAAAATAAGTAGAAATGTGAATTTTTAAGTCCATACTTCTACCCTTTGGAATCTGTCTTGAGGAAATTACCAGTCAGGCAAAGACTTATACAGAAGATTTCTGCTGAATCATTAATAGGGAAAAATGGAAATGTATTAAATGCTTAACATTTACATTATAGTACTTTTTTTATGCATCCAAGTACATGTTTTTGAAGAAATTTTAGAAAGAAAAAAATGCTTAATGTTAAATAAACATAATTCGAGGAAAAATTAATCCTGAACATGCAACAATTACATTATTGTTATATATGAAGTGACAGTCTCTCAGTTGTGTCTGACACTGTGACTCCATGAACTATACAATCCATAGAATTCTCCAGTCCAGAATACTGGAGTGCATAGCCTTTCCCTAATCAGGGGGTCTTCCCAACCCAGGGATCAAACACCAGTCTCCCACATTGCAAGTGGATTCTTTACCAGCTGAGCCATATAAATGCCAATATAAAACTAAGAAAATATTCCAAAATATGGGCAGCAGTTAATGCTGAATAACAAGACATAATACATTTTAATTTTTTTCCATTTCTTAAATTATCTTCAATTACACTGTTCTACTAGACTATCTGAAGCCCAGAACATTCCCTTGAAATCAAGGACAAAGGCAAGAAACTGTGGAGGTGCAGTATTTGAAAATATATTCAGACACAGAATAATAGTTCAGCTTTATTTTACGCTACAAGAAATATTGAAACACCCTCCTCCTCTAGCCAGAGGAAAACAATAGGACCAAGAGTGCCCAAAGGCCAATATAAGCAAACAATTAGGCCCCCATAATAAATCAGCAACCAGTGTAGGAATCAGTGCCCTGGGGAAGGATGCACTGCTTAGGGTAATCTTAGGTGCTCTTTCTTGGCCTAGACTTAGGGATAACCAGGGTCACAAAGCACCTTGTAACCCCAACCAACAGGAAAAGCTGCTTGAGACAGGAGATGAAGGTGGCCACCATTTTTAGCAGTCAGCCAGCTAAAAGAGAGGGAGGGAAAAAGAAAATAAAATTAAATGTGGGAACTGTTCCTCTAATTCTCTCTGCCCCCTCAGCTGGTGACAGGCTCACTGCATGTACCTACATCCTTAGACTTCACCTTTGAGGGTGGTCTCCAATTGACTGTTAGAATGACCCCAGACACCTGCCACTCACCCAGGCCCCTTTGCAAACTAACATTGCCAGGATATTGCCATTTACTGTGAGCTCTTTTCTTACTGCCCTGCAGTAGGGCTGGACGTGTGGGCTCAGGGACTGGCAGGCCATCTCTGCCTCCATGGGTAACAGGAAGAGCACTATGTTGGAGCTGGTGGCAGCAAGGTTAAGGGACCATCTCACACCAACCTTGCCTGTGCCTCAGGCCTACTCTTCATTTGGAGGCCTGTTTCCTTCTGGCCGTTCTCACTTGTCTCCATTCCCACTCCAAGTCTGCTCCCAGCCCTTCCAGTCCCTCAGGCCATCTTCCCGCTCCATCTCTCCCTGCCGCCACTGAGCCCACTCGGCATAGCCCACTCTCCCATAGCCCTGAGGCCAGACCCCTCAGCCATCTTCTTGGTCTCCCTTCCCACAGCCTTTCCTATCCCCAGGCTGACCGCTTTCTCTCCATTCCAGTGTCTACAGTAGGCCCATTCCTCTGCGGTCCAACCCCTCGCCTCTCTTCAAATAGGATACAAATTGAAAAGGTGGCTTCTTGGTCTTTCGGCCACAGGCGGTACATGGCCACCAAGTCCCAATGCAGCATGTCCACCAGGTCATGGCCCGACATGTCCCCCTGGCCCCGGGGTGGCGTACCACCAGGCCCTGGCGCCAGATATCCACCTGGTCCTGGGATAGTGTTGCCACCCAGCCCTGGCATGGCTTGTCCACCTGGCCAAGGTGTGGTGTGTCCACCAGGCCCTGCCAAGGCCTGTCTCCTCAAGCCCGGCAAGGCATCTCCACCAAGTCCTAGAGTGTGAGGTACATGTGCTGGCTCTGGGGCTCCAGCCGTGGCTGCACCTGTCTCTCTCATGCCTCCAAGGCCCTGGTGCCCTTCTAGACCATCTGGGTCACCAGGTTCATCCATGCCTCCCTGGCCTTCAGCACTTCCCACCATGCCACCTCCGCTGCCACCTGAGTTTGCGGCCTCCAGAACCACGCATGCTGCAGTTCAGCCCAACAAGGCCAGCCGGACTGTCTCAGGGGCTGAGGCACCCAAAGGAAACCATGCCCCTGGGCGAGTGATGTTACTATGGGTGCTGAGAATGCCTATGTAATCAGGGCCTGACAGCAGTCCCTGGATGGCCCTCCTAGGTGGTTTTGAGCACGTGACTGTTTCCTGCCAAACGTGGGAACACCAAGTGAGCCCCTTTCCCTTATACCTCTGCTGCCATGTTCACATGGACCCACCTACTGACTTCAGCTTCTGGAAGGGAGTTGAGCACCAGGGCCAGGCCAGGTCTGTCCCATTCGTTTTCCACACGTAGCTCAAGTCTGTGTCCTTGTCTGTGCATGTGGGCATGTGCAGGTGCATGCACATGAGGGTGCGCCAGGGCCCGTCCTGGAGTCCTGAGACCAGGAATGCAGAGTGGGCTATTCCTGCCCACCTGGAGAGGGAAGCGGGGACTACTGTTGGGCCCACTGGGGAAGGCATGGGGCAGGGCCACCTGGGGGTCCCGGCACACAGACTACAGGAACCACAGGGTGTGGGCATGCCCTAGGCCCCTCAGAAGCACTGGAGGAACTGGCTAGACTCAAGGGCTGAGGGAAGGACCATGTTCCTCTGGACACTGTCCAGTCTCTTGCTCTCTGCTTGCACAATGCTCATGGGCTTTCCTTCTCCAGGAACAGGCTTGAGGCTGTCCAGAGGGCTGGAGGTACCTGGAGACCTCAACTGGGAGGTGACCCTGTTTCTGCTGGCCTGCTGGTCTACTTCTATGTCTGGAAGGGGGTCAAGTCAACAGGCAAGGTACAGCCAGGGGAGACCCCGGGGCTGGGACAGCACTGCCTGGGCGTGGGGTGCATCTGCCAGACCACTAGTGCCACGGGAGGTGACTGCATCAGGGATTGTACTTCAATCCAGCCCCTGAGCCCCATGCCCTGGCCGGAGAGTCCTCTCAGCCCTCGAAATCCAAGGCCAGCAGCCTTCCCCCACCCTCACTGGAGGGGAAGAGGCACCAGCAGTGGCTGACCATTTCCTGTGTGTGGGACATCCCTGTCCCACCTTCCTACCCTCCCAGTTTCTGTTGATTCTGGCTCACAGTCAGTTTTAGGGTGTGAAAAGACTTGGTTTACTGCTTGTGTCTGTCCCCTGCTCTGTGGCCAAGAGGACCCCAGCAGGGAGCCTGGACATGTCAATGTATGGCAAAACCAATACAATATTGTAATATAAATTTAAAAAAATAAAAAGATAAATTAATTTTAAAAAGAAGTAAACATTTAGGTCAGTATTTCTAATTCTTGGAATATATTAATACTTTAAAGAAATAACCATTAATGGAAAGATTTATAAATTCCACTAAATCACTAACCATAGTAATGTAAAAAGTGGAACAACTTAAATGTTCCATAATTACATTATTATTAATATTAATTTAAAGACCCAATCTTAATTTTTTGGCCACACCACATGACATTTGGCATCTTAGTTCTGCTGCCAGGGATTGAACCTGCAGCGCTTACACTGGAAGTGCAGAGTCTCATCCACTGGACTGCCTGGGAAGTCCCAATAATTACATTATGATGCATCTTCTATCTATTCAATAACACATTTCTTAAGAGATTTTAGAAAGTGGAAAAGCTAGTATATTAAATGAAAAAAATTCAGGAAAAAATTTAAACTTGATAAGTTCTACATCACATACTGTTATACATTTAAGGTGCAAGTACAACCAGAAAATATTCTTAAATGTTGACAGTATTCAATGCTGAACATAGGGCTCGATTTTCATTGTTTGAAATTGTTTTCAATTCCCTTGTAACTGAATTCAAATATCTGAATTTCAGAACCTTCCCTCTAACACGAGAACAAAGATAAAAAGTGTTTTTAAAATCCAGAAGCACATTAGCTGAAAGGAAACTGGGGCACAAAAAGTGACTTAGTTTTATTTTCTGCTGTAATAAACACTGAAACATCCCACTCCTCCAGCAGCAGGGAAACAAAGCAAATGAACCAAGAGAGACCAAAGGCCAGTAGAGGCCAAAACTTAGACTCAAATAACAAAGTGGCAATGACTCTTAGGTTGAATTCCCTATGCCCCGCCGAGTAGGGGACACAAGGTTAGGCCTCAGCCCCTTTCCTCAGCTTGGGCTTTGGCGAGGTGGGAGCCCAAGGCTCCGAATGTTCCGAATCACCAGGGAAAGCTGATCGAGGAATGGGTTGATGGAAAGTCGGATGAAAGCAAGGTCTTCAGCAGTCCATCTACTAAAAGCAGGGAAAAGAAAACCAGGTCAAAGGGAAGATTGCTCCTGTAGGTCCAGTGTACCAGCCCCCCTCCTTATACCAAGCCCCTCAAAAGAGGGAGCTCAGACCACAGCACCTGCCACCCCCCACTCCCCAAGGCAAGCTCGTCTGGAACTGACACAAGCAGGTCACTGCCATTCACTGCAAATTCCTTCTGAATCAATCCTTGGTGGCGTTGGGCATCTGGGAGCAGAGATCTGCGAGCCATGTCTGCCTCCAGGGGTGATTGGAAAGGCACTCTGAGTGTGCTGGGAGAGACACGGTTAAGGCACCATCCATTACAGAATTTGCTGGTATCTCGGGCTTCCTCACACCTCAGAGGCCCGTTTTTACCCCAGGATGCCCATGCTCCCGACCACAACCTGAGACCACCCTCAGCTGCCTCTGTAACCCTTCAGTCCATCTTCCCCACCCTCCAGGCTCCTCTGGCCTTGACAACCCACTTTCCTTCCAGGCTGCCCAGTCCTGCTGCCCTGGATAGCCCCCGTGCTCCCTTCTATCCCTTCCTCAGGCTGCCGGCATGTTTCCCACCACCATACCACTGACCGTGCCCAGGGAGGCTCCATGAAAAGGATACAGCACCACCTCTCCACGTCTAGGCCTTACAGCCAAGGGTGCTACATCTCCAGCAGATCCTAGGCCACCTGGTGCCCGCTCACCCTGGGGACGGGCTACAGCAGCTTCCATCACCGCTCTTCCTCTGCCAGACCTACCCCGGCCTTCTGGGGCCCGGTGAACATCCTCGCCTTCAGCGCTGCCTGAACCACTCTGGCAAGGGGGTGTTCTGGATCTCTGCTGGTCATCTCGGCCCTCTGCACCAC